>JAWPHD010013268.1:0-69525 GCA_037043455.1 Cyrtodaria siliqua
GACAAGAAAGCCTCATGCACACACCCTCCTCCTTAGTTGGGGTTTCAGTAGGTACAATCATAGAGTCCCAAGAGGTAGTCCAGTCATCGCACAAGTGAAACGTGAAGCGTAATGACTGACTGTAGAGAGGGTGATCAATCACTAAACATGCAGTGCGCTGTAAAAACACCAAAGGGTTATATCCTTTTCTGACGAACTTCCTGATTAAAATTTGTAAAAGCGGTCAGAAACCCGTCAGAACCCTCTTTAACTTTCGAAGTTAATAGACCACATCTCCATAAAATGGGGGTTGTGCTATGCCTAGTCGCAGAAAGTGTCTTAAGGGTGTTTGTACTTTTTCCAGCAGGCCCATCGTTACGGCGGTAGAATTTAGGAGAAAGATCTACGTAGTTTGTGATAACGAAACACCATGCTGAAGAAGTTTACTTGTAATAACTTGATTTCGATCATTGAAGTCTATAACATCATTACACGCTCTTAGCAAATCGAATGAAGCTGGGAGATATACAACCCCGTATGAGGTAGCACGAAGGTACATCTGCATCCAGGTGTGGATAGTTAAACGATGTTAAAATTGAAAGTAAAACACTTGTACTAAAATTAGGAATAGCTAATGATTTTTATCACTGTGACTTTCCCAAGTATTGCTTAACTTGTCTAAATGAAGAAAAATCTTTCTAAAGATAGTTTTGTATGGATGATAGTTTTTGTTTAAAATTATCAATTGTCATATCGTCCTTATTTAGGTCATGACAGACTATACCTAATAATTGAAGTAACCCCTCATGATTCCAAAGTATTGGCCTTTTCGGTAACTAGTTCCACTCACCACAACCCCTTTTAGCCACCGAACCATCTTGCTTGTGTGTTTTCATAGTAAGCGCTCATTCCAGAACAACCAGCAAAAAAGAAAACACATATGTTGATCTATTAAAATTCAAAATGATATGCGTAATGTGGTCACTTATGTCAGACTTTCCTAGACTGTGCATCAGAGCCTTAAAGTTACAAACCAAATTCGAGAATGCTTCCTGCTGGCACTAAAAGAGGCAATTCCCACCACTTTCAAGTTTCATGATATTAGATTCGGATTCTGGAAAACATGGATTTGTCACAGTAATGCTGGAAAGCTGTATTTATGTCAACACGGGATGACATTGAAACCTTATTCATGTTTCACCTGACACTCGATGATGGAAACACCTTTATGTATGTCACACACTAATGCTGGAAAGCTTATATTTATGTCACACAAACCTTATTCATGTTTCACTGACACTGATGCCAGAAACCTTTGTTTATGTCACATAAAATAAGTATTTGCATAGTTAATGTCGAAATTAATAACATTTTTATGGCCGATTTATAGGTACCAGATAAGATTATAGATGTTATAGATGGAGGTTTTTTCTTCTTTTAGTTCATATGGAAGCATTTTCTTATATCTTATAAAACCCTAATTGGTAAAAGTAGTAATGCCATGAAGAGAAAACAGAAATTGAAATAAAAAAAGCACAATTTATGAGTATTTTTAGGACCAATCAAGTATATAGATGTGTGTTTATACTTTTATAGACTGATACAAGTCTACCACACTTTCCCGTGCACTAGTGCTGGTATATTCATGGCTTTTATCTCCTTTTCATGGGTTTAGCGTATAATACTTGCTTTAGGCAGTGCTAGGCGCGACGTGAGTGAAGAACCGTTACAATACTTATCAGGATTTTGGTAGACGTTATTATAGGGTAATGTAATGGTCACTAGACGCGAAGTTTGTAAATCATAATATCATATAACTCAGATTACAACTACTACTCAGGATGACTTCTAACATGCTACAGTCCTGGATATTGTGTTAAATCAACGTAAGTGCCGTAGTCATTCAGATTAACAACGCTGCAGGTCCCCATATTGACATCGCCATTATACGCATGTATGGTCAAGCCTTTGAGATTTTAAACAAGCTCTAGGTATTTTGTGACATCAAGCAACAACCTTTCATTGAACAACATAAACAAAGAGTAACGAGCCTCTGCCAAAAAGATCAATGAGCTTCATAAAGTGGAACATTAGAACAAATAACCCAACAGCAATGGAGAAAAGTCAAAAGGCGCTTGGTTCGTCCCGTTTGTAGGGTACGCTTCACCAGTTTGGAGCAAATATACACTAAAATAGCAGTTTGGCAGACTTGAGATGGTTCAGTGTAGAGTTGCTATATTAAATGATAGCGCATTTGTAACACTGTCAATTATATACTTGAAATCGTTTAATGTGGTAAAATATAATGTGTTAAACTCAAACATGAGATATATGGTCTATAGAATCCACAGCAGTCCCAAAACGCAGTGGCATCGTATGTCCACACTGTACTACAAACAAGAGAGCAATATTTAATTAATTATACAATGAAAAAGACAAAATACTACAGAGACTGTGGTGAAGACAGGGTTACCGACTTGGAACGGTCAGTAGGCAACAAGGCCTACAGAGTCCGCACTTGAACCGATTTCTACATGTACACAATCCTCAGCTATTATCCTGTCTTCTGCGGTTCAAATAGACAAGACAGTGTAAAGAAAACTATATCCCATCGAAAGGAATTCTCTAACAATCAAAGTCCACATCCAGAGAAACTAACAAAAGAAACTCTAAAGTGTTGTTTTAAAAGCTATATAAAATAAAAAATAAGAATTGTACTGAACAACCACTGCAGATGCAACCAAGGGAGAAGACCAATCATGGGTTACGACATGAAAAACGCAGGAAGATAAGCTCATGGCACCTCTCTTTGTCAGGTTTCAGTAGGGTGCAATCATAGAGCTCCCAAGCGTTAGATCAAGTAATCGCACAAGGGAAAAGTGAAGCGAAGTGACTGATGTAGAGGGGGTCAAGCACCTTAAACATGCAGTGCGTTCTGTAATACTAAACATTCGTATCCTTTTCTCTGATGAACGTCCTGATTAATTTTGTAAAGAGTGCCAGGAAACCAGCCAAAATCACCGTTAACTTTCAGAAGTTTATAGATCACACATCTCCATAAAATAAGGTTGTGATATTTCCTTAGTCGCATGAAGTGTTTTAAGTTGGTGTTGTAATTCTCTCTAGTAGTCTTTCGGTGCGGCGATATTAATATTGTGGAAAAGATCTAGATCATAGTTTGTGATAGCGAAAACCCTTCTGCTGAAGAAGTTTATAATGAAGTCTATAACAACATCATTACAAGCTTCTAGCAAAACGAATGAGCTGGGAAATATAAACCCAGTATGATGCAGCAGCGAGGTACATCCCCCATACCGGTGTGGATAGTTAACGATGTTAAAGTTTAAGTCAATCTCTCTTATTATATATGTTAGTATCTTATGAAATCATTAGAAATTAAGAGATAAAAGATCAAGGAATGCTGCTCTCAGTATCCGAACTGTTGGCTTTCTATTCAACTTGAGCTCTTGTGGATCAATGTTAGTAAACCATAATTATGAGCAAAATAACGTATTATCAATATTTAGTATTCATCTAGAATACCGAGCAATGAATGAATGAATCGGTGTTTTATGGCACGTCCAATAGGTCATATTGTGGCGCAAAAAACTGATGAAAAGATGAAGAATGAAAGTATTAATTAAAAGTTAGATGCAGAATATATAAAGATAAAACATATCAAAAATAAGGGATGATATGCTAATAGACAACAAACTCTACATGTAAATCAACAAATGGCCATCAACGGGTATATAAAACAAGTAAATATATATATAAGAAACACATTTATAATGATTTATATAGTCTGATTTCTTTTAGGAACATCTAAAACAAGACTAAAAAGTCTATAGTATCAAATAACTCTTTCATAGTATTAACATTGTAGTACCTTTGACGCAGTAGGATCAAAGTCTACACATTTCAACAAAGAATCTTGTCTTGTACAGTTAACGGTGCAAAGCATGGGTATACATTCTGGTAATTGCTTAGCTTTGTAAAATATATTGAATGAGTTATAACGTGTATGCCCTATCCTAGCTATGACAACTTCTTCTCGATGGAATGGGTCTTACTAGAAGAACGACGCCATTCTCACAAGTAACTTTTAATCTGAATGGAGTTTAGTGTTAACTGACAAATCCCAAGCGGCTTGCCAAGAGTTACGAATAAATGTGTTAACAACAACTTTAAAAACTTAGTAACACAGTAGTTACTTCAAGACGTAATCGCATTAGACTATATTTGTCTTATTGCTGCGTTTAGGCTTATTAGCTCTATCATTACCACGTATTCCTACATGGCTTGGAAGCCAGCAGAAAAACTAATAACATTATCAACTATAAGGAGAAATGTACTTTTCTAAAAACTGAAAGCACAACTGAGTTATAATGTTTCATATTACCCAGTGCTTGAAGGGATTGAAAGGGAATCAGAAAATATTAACAAAATGGTCATCATCAGTTTCTCTGAATATAATTTAAGGCAAGTTCAATTGCCCTTAAATTCAGCTCAAAAAGATAGAGGCCTTGTCAGGGGCAGGCGGTTCTTTATGCTGTGTTTATGGAACAACAGCTGCTGCAGCTACTTTATCTCCATCTTTAGAACCATCTGTGTATATATGTTGAAAGTTACTGTATTTCGATTTAATTTCATTAATTTGCTTTGAAAGACAGTAGGGTCTGTACTGGATTTGTTGCTATTACAAAGATCAAAATAAGTGGAGGTGTGTGGTTTCCAAAGTCCACGGTGGAATTTGTGGTACTTTGTACTTCGAAATTAAATTTAGGTCGATTATCAGTGTCTCTTAATTTTGGTTTAATACGAAAAACCAAATGGTCGAATGGCCTTTGGTTTTCGATCAAAAAAGAGGTTCATAACTAGGATTAAAAACATTATCGAAAGTTGGGTTTTGAAGGTTAGATTTTAATTTTAATGGCATACTGAAGGGCTAATTTGTCCGTCTATGAGACAGTGATGGTTCATTAGCTTCAACCATATAGGACTTTCGGCTGGTGATGTACGAAAGGCATCTACGGCGAGTCGTAATTCTTGATTAGGGTATAGGATCGAGCATCTGCAAGTATGACTTGCGAGTCGATCCAATATAACTATTGAGCCGTAGTCCAGCTTGGATCTAATAAAGGGATCTATACAGTTGTAAAAAGTACTTTAAGCGATCTGCTCCTCAATTAGAGTTTGCAACAACTTTAAAATAAATTAAGAGCTTTAAGGCACTTGACCCTTCTAAGTATTTAAGGTGTGGTATAAAACGTTAATTTACGGTTCGAAAATAAGATCAAGAAATTTTGTTTCATCCACTACTCGTATTGGTGACCCATCCAGTGTTAGATGAGGGGTCTTCATTATGAACCATTTTCATCCGACCGATGGTCTGAAGTTTATTCAGAACATTGTTGAAGTTGTCTCTCAATTGTGTTCATGTTTTTTGCACGATAACATATAACAAAGTCGTCAAACATATAGAGAGCAGTCCACACCAGGATTGATGCCATTTAACTATACTGTTGATTTATTATATTAAAAAAGGGGTGACAGAGGAGTATGCTGCCCTGTGGCACACACCATCTCCTGTTCATTAATGCCAGAGAGGGTTGAACCCATTTCGGACACGAAACTGTCCTATCCTCTAAGGAAATTCTCTATAAAAACTGTAATCGGCCTCTAAGACCAAGAGTCATCACAGATCATTTCATGATATCGTGTTTTCCATGCAGTATCATAAGCTTTCTCCAAGTCAAAAATACAGCGACTAGATGTTCTTTCTTTACGAAAGCTTCTCCTAACAAATGATTCAAATCGAATGAGATTGTCTGTTGTGCCTCGTTGGTGCCGGAATCCACTTTGATACTTTGTTATCAGCTTGTTGGAATCCAGGTACCAGAACGAGTCTCTCTCATTAATCATTCGTTCCATTCTTTTACAACTCGTTAAAGCAATAGGGCGATACTTTATTGGGGTCCGTATGATCCTTTCCAGGAATGTGGACTGGAATAAACGATTGCTTCCCGTAAAGAATCGGGGGAGTTTCCGGTCACCCAAACCTTATTATATATATCACAGAAGTTGTAGAGAGACAGCAGTTTCAGGTAAATGTTTTAATAATTGATAATGGATATCATCAGGACCAGCTGATGTATCATGAGTCTTTTTAAGAGATTCTCGAAGTTCTTTGAGAGGTGAACAGTTTATTGTATTTCTCCAAATTTTTAGACTTGAAATTTCAGCTTCTTCTGTTCTTTTAGTTTCTTAGTTTTTTGAAACTTTGGTTGACAATTTTCAGAAGAAATTTTTTTAGAAAAAGTTTCTGCCAAAGTGTTTTTAATATCTTTGACAGATGTAATATAAATCATTATCAGTTTTAAGATGATTTACACAACTAGAATTACCTTTACCGTTTATTTTCCGGACCATGTCCCACGTCTGCTAAGAAATGACCGAGAATTTCAGCCTAGAGACATAAGATCTCAGGATTTCCTCTTGCTATCCTTAATAGTACGACGGGCTTTCGCACGAAAAACTCTAAAAGTATCAAAATTATTTGAATTAGCCGCAAATTAAAAAGCATGCAATGCAGCTTTACGATCGCTGACTGCCTTTTTGCAGTCATCATCTTACCTTGGTTTATGTGGGCGTTTTGGATTTGCCAGAGGTTTTTGGAATAGTTTGATCAGCTATATCATGATAGGGTTTTGGTAAGAGAGGGGCAGTTGCGTCTTCCCATCCTCGAAAACGGAAGGCTTTAATTGTTCCTCACAAAAGAGATTGCAAACGTATCCCAATCAGCTTTGTGAAGTTTCCATCGTTGCGTTTTTTCGAGAAGTGGAGGGTCGATATTTTCAAGAAACGAAGGGGAAGTGGTCACTTCCACATATGTCGTCACCTCTTTATCATTATAAAGACACATATTATTTTTGGCTAAGAAATCCTCAACTGTCTTGCCTTTATCGTTGATATCCTTAAAACCCCAAATTGTAGGTTGTGTGCATTAAAATCACCCAAGAGTATAAAAGAGTGATGGTAATTGTGGCAACTAGGTGATATCGATCTTTAAGGTCTAGTGAAGAACTGGGCGGTAAATATAAGGAGCATATTGTTTATAACTCTGTGGCATCGTAACACTGACCCGCAACAGCTTGCAAACCAGTTTTCAACGCAACAGTTCTGTGAGGAATGTTACGATTCACAAGAATCGAACTTCCTTCCATGAAGCCTTTATCACCTGTATCACAAATATAGGTTATACAATGAATAGGCTTTTAAAAGGATATCTTATCACTAGATATATAACCTACAATACAACAGGGATGTGTTTATTTAAAAGTAAGCTGATTTCATCATAATTAGGTTTTAATCCTCCGCAGTTCCATTGAATGACCTGATTTGATTTTGTTGTCACTAAGGCGGAAGTACGGGTTTACGGCCATTGGTTTGGCAGACCTTGGAGACTTTGGGAGTTCCGGACTTGTTGGATCATCATCCGCCATCTCCCCAAATCACTGTTGCGCAGTTCAATCGGATCATCAGATCCTTTGTACTGCTTCCCTAACCCGGGAGTTTCTTTGTCCTTGCTGTCACGTCCGTGAGCAGCAGTTCTGCTTGGTGACGATCTAGATACCGAGATGTATATTATAAAACGCTTCAATAGCTTCATTCTGAATAGCAGGGTGACAAACTCAACATAAAATCTCTTTCATAGCAGTTACAAAAACAAGATCTGCGACAAGTGAGCGCACTAGTAGAACCCATAGAATACCAGAAACCTGGCGGTAAACAGTTGTGCCAAACCTTATAAAGATGTTATCGAGAAAGAACGATAACGCTCTACATAACATCAGCACAAGTTCACAAATTATAATTATCAATAACGGCGTTTGTAAAGAAAGCTATTACATTATTACAAGCTAGAAAGTTGTACCTTCTCTAGCAAATGTCTTCTGAATAAGCTGAAGCAATTTATTTTTGATTTATAGTATGTGGTAGAGTAGTATACCGTGTGTGTAAAAGTCGTAGGTGCTTAGAGATGAGGTATGAAAAATGGTTACAGCCGTAGTTTATCAAGGACTTCTCCAGAGTTTTGATAGACCAGAACAGACTGATTCCTGAGTTTTCAAGAGACTTTCCGAGACTTTCCGCACTACTTAATAATTATTTTTTTTAATATCGAAAATCAGGAAGTCAGTAGTTTTGATATATTGGTCGTGGTAAATGTACTTGAATTAGCAATACAACGTGCTTGGTGTTTTTTGCTTCCAAGGAATCCACTTTTTAGTATTTATTGTATGGAATTTTAAGGTGGTTTGGGTATTCAGTACATTGTAGAAAGCCTCGTCTTTTTACTATTTACAGAAACCTTTATATTCTCCATAAAGGTCACATGCTGGGAAACAATATCCTTCTCCAGCAAAGGTGTGGGTAGATAAGCAGAAGTGCTCGCTAGCTCTGCATTTAATGTAATCGTCAGACAATAATTATATTGTTGGAAGATACGTCTGCAAGAACTAGAACAAAAGTAGTGTTTAGACTCTGAATACCCTTCTTAAGGTGTCGTACATTGTAAGTAGACGGCCGTGGAAGCAGGGATGGATTTGATTCGTAAAATAATATACGTCAATAATTTCAAAAATAGTTTTCATTCAAGCAGTAAGTGCATCTTGATCTGCGTTTTCGCGCTTACTTAGAACACAATTCGTTAAAGACCCACACATTCATTGCGACAGGCATTAAAACAATATATGATGGAAGGCGATACTTAGGACCTTTGGCAATTAATTGCAGGAACCTATTATACTCAATAAAATCAAGTTTGCCAGTGAAAATGTGTCCGGCAGTTCTTACAAAAGTTAGAATTTTTACAATCTCAATCAGTGGGATTAGATGTCTCGATTTCAAGAACAGAAACTATCCTATTATAATTAAAAAATCAGATTTCTACTTGATTTTTTATACTTGTAACATATAACAGGAGTCTCAAGTTTTTTGAAATACTTAGACATTTTGTCAGTCACTCGCATGTCATTAAATATTCCGACTAAATTAATGAAATCGATGCCTTTATTAACATAAGTTATCTTCAAAAAATGCCTTATGTGGTCAGATGGAGCATCTATATGCGGACACAAAATATGTTGCTTGTAACTGCAACCTTAAATAACGGATTTTTACGGACGTAAATGGCATCCGCTTCTTTGTTTCTGTAAGCAAGAAAAAGACAGACTGACTACTTTGCTAAGGAGTTCCAGACGCGTATTCAGGCATTCGCACGTACGCCAATGCGTACAATTCGTCAGCAAAAGTGAAAAAAATAAAAAGTTCCAAAAGTTCCAAATATGCAATAAAAACTGAAGGCTGAGTGGGGTATGGGCTAGTGTCAAACAAAATGCCATATTAACGCTGAAATATAGCTTGAGAAAGCATCATCTGCCTCCTAATTTTCACAATTTTCCCAAACCCCCACCGGCAGGATGGGGAGACACCCTCCCACACCTAACCCCCACTTGCAGCGTTTCTGCTCCGTTTGCAGCTACGCTTCTCATATCTAGCGTACATTTCAAAATGCTCCAGGTACGCCCCTGAGTGCGTGTCTACCCGAACTGTTATAAATAGTAGAAAGGTCTGCAACAGTAAAAAAATAGTATGATAATGGACCTTTGGAAACGGCCGAGCACGACACATACGAAATATTGCAGTCTCGGTTTGATTGAGACTGTTCATGAGTGGTAGTGAAATATGCTAGCTACCGCTCACGCCCTCTAGCCCCGGGTTGAGCAGAACTCAATATTCATAAAATCAACAGCACAAAATGTTAACCATCCCGAAGATGGCATGCATATGGCGGTGGACGTGGAGTTATCCTTCTTTAACGTATTCCCCATGTCGTACGGCGTATGGTACACTTAAATGGTCCCAGTATCTAATAAAATGAAATGCCCCGAAGAGCGAAATAAATATAATGGAATTTAGTTGGGAGCAGCGGTTATGAAGCCTGCGTATAAAAAGCAGACAGCATATCCTATGAGTGGTTAAACAATACCCAGAGCCTTTTATCGGCCGGAGTAGTGGAACCACCAAATCAAAACATTAATGGTTAGATATTTACCTATTATTGAAGTAAACGTAATCGCAAAGATGACATCTATCAATGTGTTGTTTAATAGCTCATCAACACGTTATTTAGGTTAATTAAAGCCGCTTCCATTAAAAGGAGAGGCTACAGTGCAATCGGGTATATTAATGATTTGTCATATTATCACTGTCCGTCTGTCTGAGGGAATAATCATAACTACTGCCCAGCTAGCAAAGCATATGGGACCCATATGGGTCCAATGTTGTTTTCCATACGGGCCCAATATGGGCTGCCCACATGGGCCCCATACCAAAAGTGCAACCGGGATTAACCTGGGTCCCATGTGGGCAGCCCATATGGGTCAAAGCAGCTAGCAAAGCATATGGGACCCATATAGGGCCCATATAAGTAATCCCACATGGGCGTGCCCAGATATAGCCCATATTGGTCCCATTTACCCTTGCTTTCTGAATGTGGGACCCATATAGGACCCATATGTGTAATCCCACATGGGCTTGCTGAATGTGGGACCCATATAGGACCCATATGGGTAATCCCACATGGGCGTGCCCAGATATAGCCCATATGGGTCCCATTTACCCTTGCTTGCTGGGATGGCATAAAACATGAAGCCGGTCACATTTGCTTCAAGTCAGTTTCGGACGACTTGAAAATGCACAGAACTGCCACGACATATCAATCGCTAAACTTGAATATCTTCTATACTTGTTAAAGAAAATGTTTGAAACTTTTAAGTGTTTGTGTTATATGATTGCTTTATCTTATCAGTGTATCAAATTTACTGTTTATGTAATATTACCTAATTCAAGTGTCAAAATGCATGCCCTTATATGGTAATTCATTGGTTTCTTGAATAAATGCTTTATTATTATTCGAACAGTACATCATCTTCGACTTATCATTTCTGCTTCCAAAGAAACTTCATTGTTGGTAGATAAGCTTACTTGTAATTGTAGTTAATGGCTAAGCTGGATTGATGAAATCCTAAACCTTCCTAACCTAATATGGTTAGATTTTTACGCCAAAACGTAACGTCATTTTCATGACGTCATCTTCATGATGTCATCATTTATTACGTTATTCAGGGAGTAAATGGAGTTTGTCTTTCAAGGGGCATAACTTGAAAAGAGATTATTACAGAACAGAGCTAGCTAGGAAGCAAGTTTACTATTTATAAAAAGGAGTGTACTTGGAATAGTGAAACATAAAATATCACGCTTTAAGAAGGGAGTCGACCAAAATAGATTTCAACCACTTTCAGGCAGGTCAGGTGGTCTGATGACAAGCGGACAATGACCATTAAGAGACTGACTGACTAAAGACGTGTATGATAGTCTCCTAATTCAGGATAAAAAAATCAAATGTGCTACTGTGTGGAGCTGTACACAAGAAGATTCCAGCAACAATGACCTTGAGACCAAGCAAGGTTGCCAAAACGCCTATAGAGCAAGCACTTATGGATAGTGCTAAAGCTGAAAGTGATAAAAATGAACTGCGTACATACCGTATCTTTCACCTTGGGAAGACTGCTGACATGTTCTTTGAAACATACTCTGATCACAGATCCTGGGATGGCACCTGTCAAGGGAAATTAAACTTTGACTTGAAATTTGATAAACAGATGGGGCTAGGGTGGTGCAAGACAGCAAGTCCGAGAAAACAACGTCGCGTGTGGGTTTGAAAAAGACGCCTTAATTCCTGGTGAACAACAACACCAACAACAACAACAACAACCACCACAACCACAACCACAACCACAACCACAACCACAACACAACCCCACACAACACAACACAACCAACCAACCCCACACAACCCCACACAACACAACACAACACAACACAACACAACCACACACACCACAACCCACACACCACAACACAACCCCACACACCACAACCCACACAACATCACACCACACCACACCACACCACATCAACAAGAAAGAACAATAACAACAACCACAACCACAACCACCACAACCCTACACAACACACAACAACCCCACACAACCCAACACAACACAACCCCACACAACACAACACAACACAACACAACACAACCCCACACAACACAACCCCACACAACACAACACAACACAACCCCACACCACACCACACCACACCACACCACACCAACAAGAAAGAACAATAACAACAACAACCACAACCACCACAACCCCACACAACACAACACAACCCAACCCAACCCCACACAACACAACACAACAAAACACAACCCAACCCCACACAACCCCACACAACCCCACACAACCCCACACAACCCCACCCCACACCACACCACCCCACACCACACCACACCACACCAACAAGAAAGAACAATAACAACAACAATAACAACAACAACAACAACAACAACAACAACCCCAACCACACCACAACCCAACACAACACAACACAACACAACCCCACACAACCCCACACAACACAACATAACACAACACAGCACAGCACAGCACAGCACAGCACAGCACAGCACAGCACAGCACAGCACAGCACAACACAACACAACACAACACAACCGCACCCCACCCCACACCACACCACACCACACCACATCAACAAGAAAGAACAATAACAACAACAACCACAACCACCACAACCACAACACAACCCCATACAACCCCACACCACACCACACCAACAATAAAGAACAATAACAACAACAATAACAACAACAACAACAACAACAACAACAACAACCCCAACCACACCACAACCCAACACAACACAACACAACCCCACACAACACAACACAACACAACACAACACAACACAACACAACACAACCCCACACAACACAACACAACACAACACAACCCAACCCAACACAACCCAACCCCACACAACACAACCACACCACACCACACCACACCACACCACACCACACCACACATCAACAAGAACAACAACAAGAACAACAAGAACAACAACCACCACAACCACACCACAACACAACCCCACACAACACAACCCCACACAACACAATAAAACCCCACACAACACACCACAACCCCACACAACCCCACACAACACAACCCCACACAACACAACACAACACAACACAACACAACACAACACAACAACACAACACAACACAACACAACACAACACAACACAACACAACAACACAACACAACACAACACAACACAACACAACACAACACAACAACAACAACAACAACAACAACAACACAACACAACACAACACAACACAACACAACACATCAACAAGAAAGATAAGATAAGATCAGATAGTAAGTAAGTAAGTAAGTAAGTAAGTAAGTAAGACGTAACGCTAAAGGCAGAAAATTAAGTGCCGCAGCACGGTTAAATGACGGATGGGCAAATTCAGCAATAGAAAAAGTTAAGGCTGTTGGAGGGTCATTTCCCCAAAACACAAAAGTGTTACGGTCACTTAAGAAAATTCAGGACAAAAATACGTACAACAAACATCGACAAATGTTACAAACTTATAAAACAGCCAGATGTATCAACAAAGTGAACAAATTTAAAGGGACACTGTCCGTAAGTAAGCAGATATTGAGCATAACCAAATAACTGTCTGACTTTTATTCATTGAAATGTATACATGAAAACATGAGGATAGACCCTAAAAAGTATGTAGGAATACATTCGTGAGTTTGAAAAAAAAAAAGTTTTAATTATTAAATGTAAATAAAGTGGAACCAACAATATTTACCTTTTATGCGTTCACGTGACTTCCATAGCGCACTAGGTTTTCACCATAGTATGTATTGCGTAATAAGTATAACCCGCTTAGCTCAGTCAGTCGGGAGCGAGTTCCGACAACTTTACGCTCACGCACACTTATTTTTACTGCGAGTGGCAGTACTTTTTTTTGTACCGCGATTGAATTCCGTTAAACAATCTTGCTTTTAATTAGTAAATATTGAATAATGTTTAGTGTATAATGTTTGCGAACATAATTATTGGGTGTTTTATAAGCTAAAAGTTACGGACAGTGTCCCTTTAAAGTATACGATGACCAACGACAACATAAAACATACTCAACTGACCTTCTCGACAAGTAAACAATGACCACCACACATTTTGCTATATGAAAAGTGGGTGGGGTAACAATTTGACATGAAACACTACAATAGGATAATATATACAATCTACTCACATGAAGCATGCAATCAGGATACTCTTTATGTCCTAAACACAGTATTGGTATCATGTTCAGGCATCTTTGTCTTTCCATGTTGACGCTATGAGGCTCCAAGCTGAGATGGTCAAATCGCAAACATAAACTGTTGTGGCAGAGATGAGACACGTCCATTCCCCTAGGAATACTAGGAACACACATCACACACATATACATCACCCTGTGAGCTAACATGTTCATCTGAGTATGTCTCCCAGCCAAAACAATCGACTGTCTCCCATATTCTGACACTTTCTGACCACAGATTCGTCTATGAAGTCCCAAATGACGGTTATAAAGCGTGCACGGGGTCCGACTAGAAGCAAAGTAGTCTATTTTACACTGCAAAAGCATCAAATACTTATCAAAATCCATGTTATGCCTTAGAAATACACTGTTTCACTCTAAAATCAAGATTTCACTTTAAAAAAATCAAATCTAGCAACAACAGGCGCTGTCTGTCAAGCTTTTCCCCGATCCAGATGAGGGTTGTTTAACGTCTCACTAGTGAATTAATCAACACTATATAATATATGTAAAAATGGTCACTTTTGGACCACTGCGAACATACTTTAAAATGTCCATTGGTCTTTAAATCTCCCCTCAATCTGCAAACCTTCCTCTGAAGCTCAGAATATCCACAAAAAATCAAAAGTTGACCAGATTATATTTTTTTTTTAATTCCAGTCTTCTTTGGTACCCCTCAAAACTAGCTCCATTTCACTGATAATTCAACTGTATTCCTACTCATTTTCAAAGTATCACATCTTCCTCGAAAATCACCCAGTGGCATCCAAACTTGGCAGAAGTCATGAACATGTTCCAATCTTGTCACCTGAAGGCAGAAATAAGAGAATGATTGCACATTTCCAAGTTCAGAGCAAACCGATTAACACAGCCCTAGTTTTTTACGGTGTAAGAATCTTCCTACCGTCATGTCCAAGGGAGGTAATTCTGTAATGAGAGTCATGTCCAAGGTTACCTCCTGTAGTGAGAGTCATGTCCAAGGGAGGTAATTCTGTAGTGAGACCTTTAACTACCCAGCTAGCAAAGCATATGGGACCCATATGGGTCCAATGTTGTTTTCCATACGGGCCCAATATGGGCTGCCCACATGGGCCCCATACCAAAAGTGCAACCGGGATTAACCTGGGTCCCATGTGGGCAGCCCATATGGGTCAAAGCAGCTAGCAAAGCATATGGGACCCATATAGGGCCCATATAAGTAATCCCACATGGGCGTGCCCAGATATAGCCCATATGGGTCCCATTTACCCTTGCTTTCTGAATGTGGGACCCATATAGGACCCATATGTGTAATCCCACATGGGCTTGCTGAATGTGGGACCCATATAGGACCCATATGGGTAATCCCACATGGGCGTGCCCGGATATAGCCCATATGGGTCCCATTTACCCTTGCTTGCTGGGTGCCTTCAACCTGAAAGGAATGATTAACGTTTAATGTGTGTCTTATCTCACTAGTGTTGTTTGTGCCGTGTGGCGGCCGTAATCCAGTCAATATTGTTATTTTTACATCCAACAGGGATTGTATGACTTTCATAGATCCAGTTTCATCCTTTAACACATGTGTTACTAACGCCATGTTGAAGGTTTTGTGTTCACCGAAATGTTGGCCCATTTTAATAGGATTATCCTTAACATTTCATTGTGATCTTGAATTAGAATAAGTATAAAAGTCTTCACTTGTAAATTTACATGAGTCTTGTGACGAAAACACTTAAAATAAATATGTCTCCTCTTCGTCACACTCTGCGTCATCTATACAAATTCCACATAATAACTTCGTAGATCTAGCCATTTGTACGTCTAACACCTTCAGTAACCTATTTCTATGTTCCTTCTAATAATTTTACCAGGATTTTTAATAACGGCTCAAACGTTTCATTAACAACTCTTGGATCACCTGTTTTGAGAAAATATCACGTAACATCTCCATTCAGACATCGTTTCATTCAACCTAGACGCAGTGTTTTTCCCTCTATAAGTAAGCGCAATTCTAAGAGATGCATGTGTTGTAATTATTTATCTTGCAAGTCCACCATCAAATCAACTGTAAATGGTAGAACATTTAATATATGTCCAGATTCAAATGTTGATTGAAGTACTTCTCATGTTATTTACGTTTTGACTTGAAATGCACCACGTTGTGGTATACAGTATGCATGTGTTGTAATTATTTATCTTGCAAGTCCACCATCAAATCAACTGTAAATGGTAGAACATTTAATATATGTCCAGATTCAAATGTTGATTGAAGTACTTCTCATGTTATTTACGTTTTGACTTGAAATGCACCACGTTGTGGTATACAGTATATTGGACAAACATGTCGTTCCTTAAACGTTCGATTCCATGAGCATAAATATAATGTAAGCAATCCCAAAAAGTTA
The DNA here is from genome assembly GCA_037043455.1 of Cyrtodaria siliqua. Lineage (NCBI taxonomy): Eukaryota > Metazoa > Mollusca > Bivalvia > Adapedonta > Hiatellidae > Cyrtodaria > Cyrtodaria siliqua. Next base: position 16,690 of record JAWPHD010013268.1, read on the forward strand.
AAGAGAGTTAAAGTTGGAGATCGCTTAGCCCGATGCTTATATTTAGTTATCGGTGGATAATTTCACTACCGCTCATGAACAGTCTCAATCAAACCGAGACTGCAATATTTCGTATGTGTCGTGCTCGGCCGTTTCCAAAGGTCCATTATCATACTCTTTTTCATCAGTCAGATCATAGTTTTAGTAACGTCACTGTTCAACCTGTTGAATATATAATTGATGATAATGATGCAACAAAAAGATTTAAAATAAAAACTGGACATATAGCAGAACTAAAGTCGATGAAAAACTTGCAGACACAATTTACCCTTAATGATACTATTTATAAAAAACGAAATATTTCAAAAAAGCCTTATACTGACATGTTTGCTATATTTTCCATTCGAAAGCATACATCTAGGTCTCATGATTGTAGACGAAATGGTAATATCAAACGGAAATAACTTATATCTATGTCAGTCGATGCTGTACATACTATTTTAAACAGTCTGGAAAGCACTCGATGCTTTCTTGTCTCACCTCTCTATCGATGTCTTTACTTAAGCTGATTGACGAGGAAGCAGACACAATTTTCATTCAAACAGATCCGTTGTATAACACGGCTTCCATAATTCAAAGTTATACGCCGCATGTTATCCTACCCCATATTAACAAGGAGTCTGATCGCGTCAGAAATTTTCTAAAATACTTTATCTTAATAAGGACATCGATTTTATTGATATACCAAGTATTTTTCGAGATAATCGTTTCTTCATTGTATTCCTAAATATTTCAAAAATTCAGAAAATCCTATAATTTGTTATAAGTACAAACAAACAATTAGACATATGATGTACAACAAAATAGTGTCTGACCTTGATATAGTAAATAATACTCCTAATGAATGCGAGTGTAGAACATCATCTAAATTTTACTATGCTCCGGTCGGTCATGTCATTACTTGTAATTTTGATATTATAGATAAACGTATTCGTCATTTGCTTTCTAACGGTCCGATTCTGACTGATTTTAATGCATGTCATGGTCAGATCGCCCAATCCATTGAGGATTGTAGTATTAAATGGTTTAGTAAAGAACTTGCTGCCCCTAACTCCCTTTCTACTTGGAAATTATTTTTAACATCATGGATACCCGTATTAACTTCTCTACGGCTAACCCCTCCTTATTTCCCCCTATACCTAGGTTTTTGTTTCGTAATTTAAAATCAGGAATTCAGAAATTTCAACAGTTTATTTTAGTTCCTGCTGATAAAGCAGTTAATTATATAATTATTGCTTGACGCCTCCATTACTTCAATGTTTTATCTCACGAAGTACCAATTCGTATTCTCCAGTGCAATCTACTGAAGATAATGTGGTTTCGACGTATATCACTCAGTGCAACATTTTTAAAACTGGAATAGACGAAAAGTAAAACAGCCTTCCAACGATGCACTGAATTACACAAACAACCATGTAAAGCCCGTTTTATTTCCTATTCTAGTTCTTGCAACACTACAAATATCTCGAACCTTTTAACATCTTGTCTTACTGCCGTTAAATATCACGTTAAACAATATTGTGCTAAAGCTTATGAAAAGTCTGGGATTAATTTATTTTGGTCTATTAATAATTCAGTCGACATTCTTGATAAAATTTGCAACAAACGTCAGCTATAAGTACGTATTATTGTTTTACATTATATACAACTTTACCACACAACCTTATCAAAGACAAGTTTATTGCTCTCATTCAAAACACTTTTGCTAGAGGAAATACTACATTTTGGCATGTAACAAAAGAGAAGCGTTTTCCACTAACAAAAGTTTGGCCAATTACACTATGTGGACTTTTGTGAATCACTTATTTTTCTATTAGATAATTTGTCGTCAGGTATGGAACTACCGTTTATAGACAAATTGTTGGTTTCCCTATGTGTACGAACTGTCGCAGATTTGTTTTATATTGCTTTGAAAAAAAAGAGAGAAAGGCAGATATGGACATATTGAACATTGACAACCCTTTCTTTCCTACTATGGTTACTAATATACTCAGTTGCAAAACAAACTGGACAATTTGAAAAATTACTTTACACCCTATCCTCTTTTTCAATCGACAGTCCATTAATGATTCGAAGTATTGTGAAACAAATGACAACATGATATTGGCAATGAAATGATAAAACATGGCACCATTTTGTAACAAACATGGCTTATTCATTTTGAAATTTGTCAATTTAATTCTAAAAAAACTTTATACAATTAAATCTAAACAAAACTCAGTGTCCACTTTCTTTTGCAACTGAGTGTATATATCCTAAAGGACTTCAACTAGGACTATCACAAGGACAAGGACTATCACAACCTGACTTCTATGGTGATGTGATTTATAAACTTCGTAAGATTCTTGGTCATGATCACCTTCATACTATCTTTGTTAAACTTGTTAAAAAGTTTATCAAAAGAGGTTATGACCCTATCATTTTGCAACGTACTGCATGCTTGATGGTGGACCCTTTTACAGTTCGCCACTATGCTTTCCTCTTTAATTGTACGATTACTGGACAAGCTGTGGAACCTATGATGACACCTATCGAAAGCCCAATGGGACGGTGGCGTTTGATGTTTGTCTATGGTCTTTCTTGTCGTGCCCTTAATGGTTTATTCTCTTGTTGCTCTGGCTTCTGCCAAGTCATTGAATACCTTCATTTTGGCTTTCTAGGCTATTGTTTTTTTGTATTATATTTACACGAGCATGTTTGTGTTTACTTATATTGCCTATTGATGCTGTCTTGTTGGTTAGAGATTAGATCATGGCGGAGATATCTTTATTTACACTTTCCTGTTTTAATGGGATGACAGTAGGGTAAGCATGAGGTTATATTGTTAATTATCCCCATTTAGATGGGGATGTTCCCCGAGCAACTTCTTATATGGTCTATGTTTCTCAATTTATTCGTTTTTCTAGAGCTTTTACTCGAGTTGAGGACTTTAAAATTCCTAATCTTTGTATAACTAAAAAGCTACTCCATCAGGGCTAGCGTTACCATAAACTTCGTAAAACCTTTGCAAAATGTTATTATCGTAACCCTGGTCTTCTTTCAAAATATAATACTAATTTAAGAACTCTTCTTCGACAAGGACTATCACAACCTGACTTCTATGGTGACGTGATTTACAAACTTCGTAAGGTCCTTGGTCATTTCACTTTCATACTATCTTCGTTAAACGTGTTAAAATGTTAATCAAAAGAGGTTATGACACTATCATTTTGCAACTTACTGTATGCTTGGTGGTGGACCCATCTACATTTCGCCACTATGATTTCCTCTTTAATTGTGCGATGACCAGTTAGGCTCAGGACCCTATAATGACGTCTACCTGAAGCCCAAATGGACGTTGATGTTTGATGTTTGTCTGCAATCTTGTCTTGCCGTGCCCTCAGTGGTTTATTCCCTTGTTGTTCTGACTTCTGCCAAGTCATTAAGTACCTTCTTTGTGGCTTTCTAGGCTATTGTTTTAGTATTAATATATACACGAACATTTCCGTTATTTACTTATATTGCCTATTAATGCTGCCTTGTTGGTTAGAGAATAATTCATGGCGGGGATTTCTTTATTTATAATGACCCGTTTTATTGGGATGACAGTATGGTATATGTGAGGATTGGTGCACCCTATAACCTGGCTTAAACCCTCAGCGAACTTTTTCGCCATTGACCGTTGCAAGGCGGTAGCCGTATTGTCAACCCTGTTTGTGTTTGTGACGTATTATGCCTTTACATTGCCTTTCATGTTTGTCGTTTTGCGTGTTTTGGGGTTTACCGTGTTCTGAGAAAGCTGCATTTCCTGTGCGACTTTTATAAAAAAAATTGCATAGTGTCTTGTAGTGCCATTAACGGTTTATTCTCCTGTTGCTCTGGGGCTTCTGCCAAGACATTGGACGTTTGCTTTGTGTCTTTCTATGATTTAGTTTTTATCCTTAAACTAATGCGTTACTTACGTTATCTTTTCATCCACAGAGATTGCCAGACATAATGTGTATTCAATATTATCGTAAAAAACATGCATTACGCATCTGGTTTGGCCTCCCATCAGCTATACCCAGTTATATCGTTAAATACATATGATACATATTTACCATATACTTGGGAAATTTCAGTATCGTAACCCTGATTCACCTGTAACATATAAAATACATTTATGAAAAGAGCATAACAACATGAATTACACCGTTACATGATTCACAATCTATTCGTCTTTCAAAATCTACGGAGAAGACCTTGATCAACACGGAAACAATATCATTTCATAATAGATTGCAATGAAGTGCTCCCTAGTTCCTCAAAAACATCCCTCACGAAATGCAAGTGTCAGCTGGTAACACCATATTTAGCAGCTTTTCCAAGAACTAAACCATTTTGTTTAATAATTTTGCTTTTGTATTTCTGTTTCTAAATTACAAAAGAAATCAAGATGTGAGAAGTTACGAAGGTTGGCTGACGGACTGACAAGGACATAAGGCGTGACAGCTTTCCGCTCTGTTTAATAGTATGTCTCTTAAATTAGCAATTTCAGTCACATGCTACCAATGATAGATGATTTAGTGAGAGATTTAAAGTAACATAATTTCAACAACAGCGACATTAAAAAACTAAAGTAGATTAAAACTGGAACAGCAAGTTCAACACGTACATGTAATAAATACATTTGAAGATTTTTCATAAAAAAAGGTATAAAAGTCGAACAGGAAATGTAGCTTTCACAGAACACAGTAAATCCAAAAACACGCAAAAAGACAAACAGGAATGGCAATGTTAATAAAGAATAACGTCATATGACGTCACAAACACAAAAAGGGTTGACAATAGGGCTACCGCCTTGGAACGGTCAGTGGCAAAAAAGGCCGCTGTGGGATTAAACCATGTTCTAGGGTGCACTAAACCTCACACTTACCCTACTGTCATCCCACTAAAACAGGACAGTATCATTTAGAAATACCCGCCATGAACCATCAGACTCAAGGAAGATCAAGTACTCTCTCCATTATAAGCTAACGAGTGTCGAAAGAATACTGTGAATTACTAAATGAGTAGACAAATATTCATGCATGACCGATTTTGCCGTAGAAAGCTGAATCCAAAGTCAGGAACAGAGTCGGACTCAGCATGGATTTAATCCGCATGCCTGAACAACATTTAGAGTTTAAACATTTAGAGTTTAATAAATAAGTAAATTTAGTGAATGCAAATTTCTCATTTAATAACGCCACACTCAATTTGGATTTCCTGGAACTATGTCATTATTGCTCATGGATGATGGGAACAAGAGTAAATCGGTCAATTACAAATTTTAGACTCGTCTATCGATCTTTATGTGTTTTAAATGAACACAAATAAACTACTAAGCATTATACTTTGCAGAACTATATGGTTGTTTAACAGCCAAAAGTGTATTTAATGGGCCTGCTAAAGTGTCGCCAGTTTAAACAAAATGTCAGACCGTTGAAAGAACCAATTAAACTTAAATTATTTTAATACATTCAAGTAGTCTTATATTATGTGACGATAAACGGTATGTGATAAACAAATATTGCAATGGTGGTAATTCATTATCTCCTTGGCAACTGGCAAGACGTCGTATAACATGTTATTTTGTGTTGTTTTGTTTTCTTTTTGCTACGTTTTTCATTTTAAGATTTAAGAATAAACGAACGTTCATGTTAGCCATGTCATACATTACTTGCGGATGAAAGGCAAATGGAACTTCCAGTTTCCAGTGCCTATTTAAATATGTTACCCAGTATTGGGTCCTTAAGCTAAATTTATGGATTTTCAAATGGAATGTGACAGGAAGACTATTATTCTACAAAAATAAAATGTTTTTTTTTTTTTGTTTTCATCTGGATTACAAATATTGAGTATTACTATTTGAAACTGAAGTTTCAATATAAAATAACGTCTAATAGAAGCAACTACTGCCCGTCAACGGGTATATAAATACGTAGTTTCGAAAAGTAGTTATTATATAGTGGGCATTCCAGTGATGATCCAGTATACTGCTACTATTCCAAACTAGCTAACCAAGTTGAATATGAATGTATTATTTTTAAAACTATAATAAAAATATAAAAAATATTTTTACATTTTACAAGCGCCTTACCGCATTAACGAATGACGTAAAAAAATCATTCATATTTGTCAGTTAACCATATAATGAGATGTTATTATTTTCTAGTTCTATCCGAAGTACTTGAGTTTTTTTTTCAAATGTAGATATATAAAGCTCAAACAGGAAATATAGCACTCAAGGACCTCAGTCAACCATATACTCACACAGAAACAAAGAACAATTGCAAAATTAATATGAATAGAAGGCAATATATGACAACAAAAACGTAAAAGGGTTGACAGTAGGGCTACCGCATTAGACCGGTTAGTGGCAAAAAAGGCCGCTGGGGCTCTAAATCACGTAACGCATGAAACTTAAAAATATCGATTTCAGGGACGCATTCAAATGTTCTAATGATGAAAATATAATAAAATACGACTTCGGCAGTAACATATAAAAACCAAAACAGCTAATACGTTGTCTTGAATTCTAAAAGCAGAACTTAATCATTGTTTAAAGGAAATACTACTAAACTGAAATGCGCAATTCTCATATATTCCGCAAGCTATTGGAAATAATTAACTTTGAAGAAAATTGATGTGGCAGTTCCGAATGTTTGTTTTTTATTTGAGCGATTTGCATAATTATACATTCAAAATCAAATTCGAGAATTTTCAGAAGATGTTTTAACGATCTTTTCATTGTTTTGTGGGATTTTTTCACCGAGCGGCCGAGAGAGAAATGAGTCAAAGGAAAACCTGCTAATGTGTGTTCATAACATAATTTACGGGAACATCCATAAAGTCAAAGAGTGTTTGGAACAAACCATGACGTCACAACATATGACGTCACCCACTACCGTGCAGATTTCATCCAGAGGTTTACTCATTTCTGCATACTTCCAAACATATCATTCAAGACCATCGCCCACGCAATATATATGTTGTCCAAACACGTTCTCGATAATCGATAAACTATTTTCACTATCTAAACTTCGCCAACAAATGGACACAGTGAGGCGTGTTTCAATATCCAAGTGAAGATGGATAAATGGATCTTATCTTATCCCCGGACATCTTCCTATATAGTAGAATGACTCCCCGTTCATTATAAGCTGTTAAAATTTGATTCTCGGGTCAAAATTTAGTGTGAATAAATTGACACCAAACGTGTGAAATGGTGACCCCCATGTAAATAAAGACTCCCATCAAAATTTGTTTAGTTAGGCCTGCGATACTGGGATGAAAACTTGGTACGTAAATATGTGGAGAGGAAGGTTGGGATTGCACTGTGTCAAGGCTAAAAATATGAGCATCTTGAGCAACTCCGAAATAAACAAGAAAGGTCACTGTACAGTGAAAAACTGAGATATAGGGTCCTATAGAAACCACAGCGTCCGAACGCAATGGCATCGTAGGTCCGCACTGTACTGCAAACAAGGACTTGAAAATACAATGAAGGAGACAAAAAACAACAGAAAGGGTGGTGAAGACAGGTTTACCGACTTGGAACGGTCAGTAGGCAATAAGGCCTACTGATTAGCTTTAATCGATTTTATATGCGCACAATCCTCGCTATTATCCTGTCTTCAGTGCCCAAATAGACAAGACAGTGTAAACAAAACTAAATCCCATCAAAAGGAATTCTCTAACAATAAAGTCAACATCCAGAGACACTAACTAAAGAAACACATACAAAATAACAAACATCTCAGGATGTATCCAGAATCGTACTGAACAACCATATTAGTTGCAGCTAAAGAGAAAACCAATCTAGGGTACGACCAGAAAATCCGAGGGACAAAAGCTCATGCACCCACCTCCCTTAGTTGGGGTCTCAGTAGGTGCAATCATAGAGTCCCTAGAGGTAAGTCCATGTTAAACTGTGACCCCCCGGGGCGGGGCAAAACTTGACCCCAGGGTCACCATTTGAACACACTTGGTAGAAGACCATAAGCTAAAAGCAACTACAAAAATGATATATAGGGTCCTATAGAAACCACAGCGTCCGAACGCAATGGCATCGTAGGTCCGAACTGTACTGCAATTAAGGACTTGACAATACAATGAAAGAGACAAAAAACAACAACAGAAAGGGTGGTGAAGACAGGTTTACCGACTTGGAACGGTCAGTAGGTAATAAGGCCTACTGGTTAGCTTGAATCGATTTTATATGCGCACAATCCTCGATATTATCCCGTCTTTAGCACCCAAATAGACAAGACAGTGTAAACAAAACTACATCCCATCAAAAGGAATTCTCTAACAATAAAGACCACATCCAGAGAAACTAACTAAAGAAACACATACAAAAAAATAATAAACATCTCAGGATGTATCCAGAATCGTACTGAACAACAATAGTAGTTGCAGCAAAAGAGAAAACCAATCTAGGGTACGACCAGAAAACTCGAGAGACGAAAGCTCATGCACCCACCTCTCTTAGTTGGGGTTTCTGTAGGTACAATCATTGTGTCCCAAGAGGTAGTCCAGTCAAGTGACACTTGCCCCCTAAGAATGACATTTGATCCCTAAGACTGACCTTGACCTTGAACGGACGGACAGAACAAGTCTATATTTTTCCAGTAACACCGTACGGAGAGCATCAGTGCACTGATTTATAATTGCAAAACGTCAATCATAACCTCATAATCTATGGGACGTCCCTTGCTTATTAAACACCAAAGGTAACTAAGAAAAGAATCGCCAAATTATCCCTTTAGTGGAAATTCAAAACTGTCTCCATTGATTGTAACCATGGCGTCGGTAATATGATGTGATAATGCTATTGGTATTCTAACTGTAAATTCAAAACAAAAGCTACAGAGCATTTGTACGTTTTTTTCTGATTAGAGCGTATACTCCCATGCGAAAGGTTGTAGGTTCCATTTCCAGTCGCATTATGTGGAAAACCTTAAAGAAGGTAGTGTTAGGTTCTTCTCTTTTCAGACGTTCAGAATCATTAAAATGGGGGCTACGACTGGTCGGCTCGGTGTCAGGATAATTTCACTGGGCTGGATATAATAACAAGTGATATTATTATATGATATTCCAGTATGTCATCACTATAAAACCGGGTAAATATTTATATGCATCAACCAGACAATGTAAAACCCTACGATATCAATAAACATACAATGTTTGATAAGGCATTCTGTATTTGAGACGTAAAAAGGTGCATCCATGGATATTATGTTTATCGTTATTGTTTAAAATTATTTTAGACTAATTAGTTTCGTCTGGTGACAAATGCTATGGTCATAGGTTCGCATCATTTTCGAGGACAACTTGTTTCCACTCTATCTTTTGCTGTTAGCGTTTTTTACCACCACAGTAATTGCATTAAGTTTGGGAGGTCGTTGGTCCGTCTTTAAGTCGACTATTCGACTACGGTTGCCTCATACGAAAATACAGTTTTCTTCTGATTTCTGGTTTGTTCGATAAAACCCTTAGTAATGAAAAAAAGACATTTCTAACTCACCTCTCATCTATATGGGAATAGGTGTTTGTTACCTGAGTAATTGAAAGAGTAATTCCGAGAGTACTGTATAGAAGCCAACGGATAATGTAAAGGGTAAAGCATCTCTTTACGACTGAAAAGATAAGAGAAATACGAGAAAAATATATGACTCTCTCTCTCCGTTACAGCGTCAGAACCCTTTACGAGTAGTCCCACGTTCGCCCAGCAATAGTCACCGTTATGATGATAGATGTAGTCATTTGTCTCAGACTGCTGATTAATGCGGAAAAATGTGATATTTTAGGCCCCATCAACGGTCAAGTGCCTCCTTAACGCAATAAAACAAACAACAATTCCAATGTCGATAAGAAGAAATGTACGTGACATGACAAACACAAAGGGTTGGAAAGATTGGAAATCAAAATTAAAGTTAGAAAATATAAATATAAAAACAGATAAGAAACTCCTAAACAAATTGTTAAAGGCTAAACAGGCCAATATTTTTTTATATGAATATCAAATGGATATTGACAGAAAAATAGAAATTAAATCAGAGAAACAATGGGAAGCTTTTACAAATACTACATTAACCTGGAAAAAAATATATATGCTGCCAATGAAAGCAACTATAGATACGAAACTCCGAGAATTTCAATATAAATATTTAATGCGCATAGTACCGACAAATACATTTTTATTCAAATGCAATATTGTTCAGTCCAATCTCTGCGACTTTTGCAGTATGCATATTGAATCTGTAAATCATTTGTTCTGGGAATGTAATATTGCTCAAACGCTTTGGTCGGAGTTAAAAACCTACATTTCCGGCTTAAACTTATGCATAGATTTGAACTTTGACACTATATCTTTTGGCATAACAGATGTTTCTATCAATAACACTATAAAAAACTTCTTGATTATTAGTGGAAAGTATTTTATTTTTAGTAATAAATGCACAAACACCATTCCTAAATTTATTTGTTTCAATACTTATCTATACAGACGAATCGAAATTGAAAAATGTATAGCACTTGCGAACGATAAATTAGAGACCCATGAGACAAAATGGCGAAACTTTATTAACTGATCGATCAAGTATAATTATTAGACACCAAATTAGACAAACCGAAACTCTACTTCTTTCATCGTACATTTTCACTTCTTCTATCTGTATTATTTGTCTGTCTTACTTCTCTTCCTTTCTTCTATAAACTATTTTCTTCATCTACTCTCTACATAACTAAACTGTTTCACTGGAAATCTTTGTTGGTTAAGTCTATGAACATATCATGAATAAAATACTGTTTGATAGAATATATGTATCTTGATAATATCGTTATGCATTATTGTATGATATGACTTACAAATGTTTTCTTGTGAAATAAAATATTAAATTATAAAAAAAAAAAAAAAAGGGTTTGACGATATGGCTACCGCCTTGAAACAGTTTAGTGCCAATAAAGAAAGCTGGTGGTTGAAACCAAGTTCTATGGTGCACCAAACCTCCTAGTTACCCGATTGTCATAAAAAAACGGTACAGTGTAAATAAACGGATATAATCTCTAACAAACAAGGCAACGTTAATAGGCAATACTTATAACGCATAGATGACTATGTATATATGAATATACACATACTAGAAAGTCACACGGCAAGTACTCACTGACTTGGCAGAAGCCAGAGTATGAAGGGAATAAACCATTAAGGCTACAACAAGACAGTATATAAGACAAACAACAAACGCTTTCGTCCTTTCTGGATGTAGTTAGCGTCATGTGGTGGAGAACTGTAAATAGGTCAACCACTAAACATGCACTGCGTTGCAAAATGATAGGGTCATAACCTCTTTTAATAAATTGTGTTGAAAAATAAGAAAAAAAAACAGAATATACATACTTATGGTTACTTTATATGAGTAACGTAATATTTTGTCAGTTCCCTTCACTATCACGATTATAAAGCGAGACTTAGAAACCAAATGCTTTTAATACATGGCAGTCAAATGGAAAATTATTTTTCGGGCTATTTCTCTAAAACCCCATGTTATAATTTTGCGAAACTTGCTACAAAGCATCAATATCAAGTGGAGATGCGCATATTGTCGTGACGTTCCGGTTCGTTAATTTTCCACTGAGTTATGGCCCTTTGTATTTCTAATATATATATATATAATACAAAATACTTGTCCGGGCAATTTCTCTAAAACTCCTTGTTAGAATTTATTAAAACGTGATAGGAAGTATCAATATCAAGCGGAGATGTGCATACTATCATGATGTTCTGGTTCAATAATTGTCCACTGAGTTATGGCCCTTTGTATTTTTAATGCATTTCATACTTGGTAGTCCAATAGAAAATTCTTGTTCGGGCTATTTCTCTAAAACTCCATGTTATCAAGCATCAATATCAAGTGCAGATGCGCATATTGTTGTGGCATTCCGATTTGATAATTTTCCACTCAGTTATGGCCCTTTGTATTTTTTTATGCATTTTATACTTGGTAGTCAAATAGAAAATTCTTGTCCCGGCTTTTTCTCTATAATATACGTCTATGTATCTTATAGGAACAATGTCTTTCGCTCTTCGGGGCATAGTATTTTGTTACATACAGGGAACATACGCCGCTGGACATGGGGTAGGAAAATCTCTATGTCCACCGCCATATGCCATGCCATCTTCGGAATGGTTAAAATTTTGTACTGTTGATTTTATGAATATTGAGTTCTGCTCAATCCGGTGCTAGAGGGCGTGAGCGGTAGCTAGCATATTTCACCACCGTTCATGAACAGTCTCAATCAAAAACCGAGACTGTAATATTTTGTATGTGTCGTGTTCGGCCGTTTCCAAAAGTCCATTATCATAATCTTTTGTATGTTTACCCACCCCACAACATGTTGCAAGCGGGGGATATTTGTCCGCCTCGGCGACAGTTCTAGTTACATTTTGTAAAGTTCTACTTTCATACAAAACAGAAAGTATATCTTCAACGGTGAGCAACCCGCGAAAAGTTGTACATTTGTTTGATGGGTATTGTATTCGCGGCTTGCAAAATGTTTGACAACAATATACAGGTTCGCAACAAGTTCACCCAATGTATGACAATTTTTCTGCGTGAGATGAATCTAAATCCTCGTTTGTGTGATTCGAGATAGGGATTTTATGATTTCGTTGATTGCATGGAAACATTACGCGTATTTTATAATCATGTTACTGTCTGATGATATTATAATCTTGCCGTTGAACGTGTCTGCAGACTGGTTCTTATCTCCGAACAATAATGATGCGGGAAGACAGAGTAATGCTATTAAGGCAAAACGTGCTGATCCTGGCGGATGTTAACAAAGCTCTTACGTTAGGTATTAGTAACTAGATGCTTTAATATCAAAAGCCTGTTGTAATACGTGTATTTACTTTCACAATATTGTTGTTTGTGCCGTGTGGCGACCGTAGAAAGTCTCCCCGTACATGCAATCGAAATTGTTATCTTTTCATCTCACAGGGATTTTATGATATTCATTGATCCAGTTTTTCTTTTTACACGTGTGTTTCATATACCGTGCTCATTGACATTTTGGCCCGTTTTATTAGGGTTTTCCTTAACCTTCCTCGTGATCTAGTATTAGACACTGTTGTCGAGTTTTGGACCTATTTTAACTGTCCGTAGGTTTACAAATATTATTTCTTATGGATCGTTGATAGGATTCTATTTCGTATCTCTTATAACTATTAACTGGCCCTTATTTCACTTTTCATAGAATTGTATTAATTTCTAAATTACATATATGAGTATATTAGTAAAACACATAAATCTTTCACTTCTTTGTTTACATTCTGCGTCATCAATACAAATTCCATAAAAGAACACTTTATTTCTTAAAACTAAACCATATGTACGCCTTATACCTTTAAATCTTCATTCGACAACCTCGTTTCATGTTCCTTCTGATAATATTACCAGGATTTTTAATAATGGCTCAAAAGTCTAGGATCATCTGTTTTGAGGAAATACCATATAAAGTCTCCTTTCAGTAATCGTTGAGTTCATTCAAGACGCAGGGTGTTTCCGTCTATTAATGAGTGCAATGCTAAGAATTTGTTGCAATTAATTATCTTGGAAGTCCACCATTAAATAAGCTGTTAATGGTAGATTGTTTAATGTATGTCTGGCTTCAAATGCTGATTAACGTACATCTCACATAATTTATGTATTGACTTGAAATGCACCGCGTTGTGGTATGCAATACGTTGGACAAAAGGTCGATCTTTAAAAGTTCGATTTCGTGAAAATAAATATATTGCAGGTAAGCCTAAAAAGTTAAAATATTACTTGTACAAACACTTTCGTCAATCAAGTCACTTTACATGTTGTGTTATGTCTTGTTTATTTACTACTTTACATACTGCTTAATCAGCGTATGATTTGAACAGCTCCAGCAATAAGATGTGTTAAGATATTTTCTAAACCATCATATTCCTTTCAGTCACGCATTATTATACATCATGGATATTAACCAACACACTTACATGATCATTCACTCACAAACGCATGTATGACAACATATCAGCAGGTAACAAAAATGTAGCAAAATTAGGATGAACAAAAAAAGGATAAATGTCGGGTCCAGTAATCACTAAACACTTAGTTAACTTCGAAATATTAATAGTCTCCCCGATATAAACTGTATTGCAGATTTTAATCAATTTGTATCCTCAAAGATATCTTACTATTGTTATGATTTGTGATATGATTTGTGTTATGAGTTTTACATACTGTATTAGTTTGATTAGCTACTGTATTAGTTTGATTAGTTTGTATTCAATGTATCAGATATATATATGTAGGTTCCGCGGTGCATGCTTAGTATCATTTACATAGTACAGTTATGCCTGCTAAACAAGTTATGACTGTCATAGCACGGGCATGCATGCTAAATGATTTATGACTGTTGATGGCAGAAGTTCACTGGTGAAAGTCATTACTATTCCTAAGAGTAAAGCCCTATAAAAAGGGCCGCACGTATTCATTGAGTTTTCAGTTTTTAGGTAGGATTTTGGATGTTATTTAGGACTTAGATTGGATTTTATTATTCTTCATTATTATCATTAAAATTGTGTTTGAAATTATCATTGATTTTTATAATAGAAATAGTGTTATAAACGTAGAAAATAAAAGTGTGTAACCAAACAGCAGATTTATGTGTGATTTAAACTTCCAACTTTGAGGACATACCAATATATAATAAATATAACACTTTTCCCAACACTTAGAATGTTTCCCTCTACACTAATACGTTTGTAAAGCAACAAAATGTCAAATTTGCAGAACTAAAACAAAACATTAACTATTGTATGATATTGTGGAGAAAAATACGAGATATTAAAACTGGAAGAGCGAGACTAATTTCAAAACTACGTAAATGAGTGTTAGGTTACCAGTAATATGATAAACTTTATAAACTAAAGCGCTTTAGGAATGTCGAGCATTCAGATGACTGAGCCATTAACATTGTTGACGAATATATATGAATATACCGTCGCAAGGTTTGGATAAAGAACTCACATTGATTGGGTGACAGACATAACTTAACCTTGGATCGGATGTTCAAACTTTGACATACTTCAAAATTGGATGTCAGGTTTACAATAATGGTTATAATAATTAGTTTAAATAGCTAGAAAATATTACTTCAGTCAAAATTGTGTTTTTTTTTACATATTTTCAAATGTCATTATTAACCTCTCAACTGCACTACATATCATCTATTTTAAGATAAATGTTTAGCTGTGTGGTTAAAAATATAAAGAGGATGTCTTAAGCGATCTAAAATATGTTTAACAAATAATAAATTTTGACTTACGATATTGCTAAGAAGCTTTATGAATACGGACCCTTGTTAGTCAGTCCAAAATGTCTTCCTCTCATCTTCAACTATTATTATTATTATAGGGTCTAACTGTTAGTATAATTTGAGTTTCGAAGAACCCATTACGTTGACGTATGGTAATTCCTTTAGCTAAGACAATTTAGGGAAACAACTCTGCTGTCTTTCATAGATATTTGAAATACAATGTTAAAAACAAAAACAAAAATTTTGAGTTGAGCAAACACTTTATAGGTCAAGACTCTAGTCCTATATGACCTACTATTATTTTGTTTTACACGTAGTTCTTAAAAAAAAATATCATGTTTTTTTCATTTCATTTTCAGTAGTACCTCTTCGTTAAATGATAGAAGTTCTTACTTTGATTGGTATAATGCATATTTTGAAATCAGCTTTCAAATAAACAAACTTGCTGACGGAACCGTTTCGCAGACGCTGACAGAATAGCTTTAATTAACGATGCAGCTTCACTGATTGATCAAATGCAAGTAAGGCAAAATGGAAAAAATAGTTTAAGATGGAAATAATCTTCACAGATTTGTTAATGTCAAAAGCTTGCTTGAAATTTCTGACGGTAATGCAAAAACAACCGGAACAAACGAATATTTTTATTTAGATAATACGGCTGATGCAGAATCTCGAGATGATCAAGCCGGTTATAACCTAGGATTTACTGCTCGTCATCCTTTAATTATAACCAATCAAAAAGTTGACTCTATAATTCCATTAATCACATATTCCTTCTTTGAGGGCTTAGAAACAAACATGCTTTCTCCTTGTCAAATTCAAATTAGCTTCAAACTGGCGGCTGATAATGTGTTAATTTTCAAAGATGCTGGTCTCGCTGCTGATGGCCGAGAAGTTATTACTAAATTAGTTTTGTGGATGCCTAGAATGATATTTAACACAGATGGTTTAAGTTCCGTAATGACAAATCACATGACAACAACAAGATGAACTTATCTGCGTGAAATGATACAAGAAAGACAAAGTTCTCAACATACAAAATCTGTATTTAGAATAAGGTCTGGAGTTAAAAGTCCAAACCATGTTATTGTTTATCTGCAAAGGTCAGACAAGAGTTCTTCTCAAACACAAAATCCTCATCTTTTGGATACTTTTAAACTAAATGCTGCTGATGCTTATTGCCATTTACAATCAGCTAGATTGGAAGTTGGAAATGGAGTTTATTATCCAGAAGCTGAATACAGCCATGATAATATCACAAGAATATTCAGAGATATTATTAATTATTCTTACAAGCAAAATGATACAAACACTGGAACTTTGCTCAATACGAGTAATTTTGAAGATCTTTTCGGAATGATATATTTCGAGTTAAGTCACACAGGTGATGAAGTTAGTGTTGATCCAAAACAACTAAATCTGAGATATAAACTAAACAACGTTCCTACCGCTAGATATAATGTTTATGCTTTAGTCTTATACAAGGAAGATGTTGTTATTGATACTGTTGGAAATGAACTAGTTATTGTGTAATCTAACTTATAATATATATGACTTACCAAAATTATTCAGTAAATTTAACAAATGGGCAAAAACAAAGTTTAGCAAAAGCATATGAACACAGGTGCGAATTAACACTCAGGTTAAAAAATAATCAACTAACTGGGAATTTTCCTTTGCAGTTGACAGCTACTCAGATTAACAATATTAACAAAGCTAAATCTGATGTTCGGGGATTAGACATAAATATATCAAAATCGCAAATGAGGTCTCAGTCTAAAAATGAAGTAATCAAATTAAGCCAAAGTTTACATTAGTGGATAATGTTAGAACCAGCAAATATAAAAGAACGTTTGAGAAAGGTTATACTCCAAATTGAACTGAAGAAATATTTGTTGTTGATGAAATTCAATATACAAATCCTGTGACATACAAAATAAAAGATTTAAACAACCAAAACATTGATGGAAGCTTTTATGAATTAGAAATGATAAAAGCAAACCAAGAAATATTCAGAATTAAAAAAGTAATGCGACGTGATTACAAAAAAAAACAAGCATTGATTAAATGGAAGGGTTACAATGAGGATTTCAATAGTTGGGTTCCATGTAAGGATATTGAAAATATTAAATAAGGGTTTAAAAATAATTATATATAGTATTATTATATATAATGGAACAAGAAAAGTTAAAACAGGTTTTCTAAAAAAACTTAACAATTTAAAAGATACATATAGGAGAGAATTGATAAAAGGTAAGCAACTCCAAGTAGAACATGAAGTAGTTTGTGATGATTTTATGGACACTAAAAAAAGCACAGTTAATAAGCGAAGACGATTGCTTGTTGAAATGGATTATTATGAACGTGAGCTGGATAAAAACAGGGAAGAGCTTCTTGAATTCAAATACAAAATAGCAAAGTGTAGGAAAATAAAATACTCCATGGTAAAAATGATATGCAGAGCGACGATGAAGACTACTGTCCGATTCCGTCTGTCTTTGTTTAATGAATTGCAAATGTTATTAGTTGAATTGTATGAAATAAACAACATTGATGAGTAGTATAGATACTGAGAGTACAAGTAAAGTTGTTTCCAGAGAGGAGGCAATCAGAAAGTTTATAAAGTTGTGAGAGTTTGGTAGCTAGTATATCATCGCCGTTGGCTTTGCTACTGGACAACTAAAATCAGCTTTGTAACTGCTTACTGATAGCACTCCGCGGGGGAAAAACTGGCCTGGTACTATCAGTATCTATACTACTTCTGTATCCGCCCGAACACTATAATGTCCGCCAAGTCTGTTTCTTTTTTTATGTCGGTGTATACGCGTGATGCGGTTATATGTATCATATAAAGGATACCACTATTTTGCTTAAACAATTATCATATTATATTTACATATGACAAATGTTGTGTAATAACATCGATTTGTTAATAAATCGACACCTGTAAGGCATGTTTCTGGCCAGTGGGCAAAAAAGGTCAGCAATCACAATGGGACTATTTACGCGGAGGACGAATCACAACATACTCCGCCATATCCGCGATATACGACTGGAAGCTAGAGTATGACCGGTATGATAGATATTAGGCCGCAAACGTGAGGTTTCATTGCTTTTTTAAAAACATACCTTGTATAGACATTGACAAATTAGTTATTGACATTATGAAAGGTCGATTATGTTACACTTCATTTAACCTACCAGAACATTTAAAATAAGTATACAAGTCGAACAGGAAATGCAGCTTTCACAGAACACAGTTAACCCAAAAACACGCAAAACGACCAACATGAATGGCAATGTTAATAAGGAATAAAAGCATATGACGTCACAAACACAAAACCACAAACAAGTTTGACAATAGGGCTACCGCCTTTAAACTAGGTTCTTGGGTGAACCAAACCTCACACTTAACCTTGTGTCATTCCAATAGAATGGGACAGTGTAAATAAAGAAATCCCCGCCATGAACTGTTCCCTGACCAACAAGGAAGCACTAATAGGCAATATAAGTAAAACACAAAGATGCTCGTGTATATATAAATACAAAAACCAATAGCCTAGAAAGCCACAAAGAAGTGACTTGGCAGAAGCCAGGGCAACACGACAATAAATCATTGAGGGTGTACTATAGTGAAGTGAAATACTTAAAACAGAATAATAGTCTTTAATATATATTTATTAAACTACTATATATTACTTTACTTTCACAATAAACAAACTAAGAATCCAGATTAAAATGTCTAACTTAATAAAATCTAATATCTTTAATGTGCAAGCAGTCTACTAGTTTAAACGGTATGCGACTTAGTCTACCAAAAGGGATCTGCTCCCGACCGGGACCGCCCGACCAGGACATGCCAAGCCTCCACTTATGGAGACCAAGAGGTATAGTCTATCTCTCTCTGAATCTCAATCTAATCTAATCTCCCCGTTGTGGCTCACACCACATTTATATAGCATCATGATGACCCAGCTATTGACTGCCACGTGCAATGAAGCATATTGCACATGACTTCTAAAAACTGGACTCTGACATCCGAATCCGGTTCTGAGGTCGCCAAACCTGGCTTAGTAGTACAAATCTCGGAATTTTGGAGTAAACGAATTACTTAGCTTACTTTCAAGACTACTGGATTCATGGTACTTATATAAACCTCCCATTGTACAGAAGCAAGGTGCCCCTCTCTCGTGGTTGCTGAGTGTGTTACCTCGGTCATCTCATTGTTTTATCAAACAAACCTCGCCTTAGGCTATAAGTTTTGGTCATGCTGTTACTAAAAATAAAATTAATTAGGTTGACCTAAACGATGCTTGCACAACCATCCCATTGTTCGTCAGAGTACAAGGCAACCCTATCACCCCAACTTTCATAAGTACGTTTCATCCAGGTTAAGCTGTCGGCACTTTATTAGCTACACTTGTTTTTTAATTGGTGTAACGCGGTTATTCTGAATAGTTATACATGCTTCACACATGTACTTGCATATGCTGGTCACCTCGTTTTCAACCCAGTACGTGAATTGATCACCGTGACGGATCTAATTGGTTTTTTACATTATGTTTTAACTTGTGAAAATGTTATATATTAATATGTTGAAGAGCGCAGTGTACTATTAAATACACTCCAATCAGTCGAATGACGAGGATGACAATGAAAGTCGTTAAGACAATCCCGGGCTGAGTCCAGGATTTCAGATACAATGGTGTGCAATAGTTTTTGCGAACAAAAGTAAACAATTACAAGCCAACAATCAAAATCACAAGACAGTAGGAGAAACACACATACACGTCCCACCACATGAATCCGCGCCTGCTATGAATAAAATACAAACGTGACCCGCTAAAAAAAGCATCCTTCACTTAATCAGGACAGAAGATTTGTCAGCCAAAGTTAAAACAAAAACGGACATTGTTTATTGCCTGACGAATCAAAACAAGTACTTGAAGCGCTTAAAATAACATCACGATGGTACTTGTAATGGATCTCTTAAAGAGCTGTAAGAAGCACGCTACAAGTGTCTCTATTGAGGTCATAAATATATGTCTGGAATCGACATTGATGTATTGCCACGAGAGATAAACTGACACTGTTTTTAGGAATCGTATACATGTATTAAAGGGACAATGCCAATCTTGAGTTAGTTTTATATAAGGCATTACAATTATTAGTACAGCGATTTATTAATCCTGTATCGTTTTGACTTTAAACTTCTTCCATATAATTAAATAAGAAATTGAGAATTATATTTTCTTCATTATTCTATACATTTTTTAAATATATTATTGGTGCAATAGTATCAAAAGTCAATACTATGTAAAAACAATTTGCTTTGAACTATTCTAACAATTATTATTAATGATTGAATGAATGCAAGAATGGGTCGCCATGAGTTTTTAAAAAATCAAGATTGTCGGGTGTCCCTTTAAACTGGACACGACATAAATAGGAATTTTGCCGATTCTTCTACTGGAATATATTGGAAATTTTCTTGATTTTTCTACTGGAATATATTGGAACTTTTCTTCAATTGAATTAAATTAAATGGAATACTTTATTTGAAGACGTTAGCCTAGTTGGTAAAACTAATTTTCTCTGAGGCCCTGAAAAAAATACACTTACAACAATAATATTAAAATGGAAGCAAAATATCCATTTACGATTCAAAATCAAATTATAAATCAGAAAATGCTGTTTCTTTTGTTGTTGTTTTTTTGTTGTGTTTTTTGTTCTTTGTGTGTTGTTGTGTTTTTATACAGTTGTTTGAGAACGAATCCAAATGTGTAATCGTATATGTATTGATACCAAATGACTGTCCCGGGGTATAATATACTTCGTTATAAACAGTTTCTTATTCGGCTTTGGAATCAACGGGACGTCTTTATTTAAACTGTCCTGTTTAATTGGGATAAAATATCGTAAACTTGAAGTTTGGTGCACCACTGAATCAGGCCTAATATTCATCAAGCTATTGAGCATAAGAATTGGACTCGACTCAAAATCTCATTTTTTTTTAATTCCAAATATAAACAATTTTACAAGCAAATTACTATATTTACTTACAGAAACGAGTAGCTTTAACGGTAATTTAACAAAAAATGTCTGAAAATCACAATTCTTACCCGTACTTTTGTGTTGATAGGGTTTGCAAAAAAATGAGATGTTGAGTCTGAGTCTGATAGTTGTGCAAAAAGTGTTTGGTCTTATTGTTATGCAACTCAAACATGTTCAATGTATAAGAGTTAACAAGCCGCTAATAAACATAACTTGGCTTTGTGGAGCCTAAAATAATACGACAAAGACATATAAAAAAATCGGACAGGGAAAGTAGCGTTCAAGGAACCACAAAACACAGAAACAAACACGCAAACAGATAACAAGAAGGCAAAAGTAATAATAAAAGCAAACGACATCACAAACACAAAAGGGTTGACAGGGCTACCTCCTTGGAACGGAAAGTGGAAAAGTAGGCCACTGGGGTGTTTAAACCGGTTTTAGAGTCCACCAAACCTCACAATTATCCTACTGTCATCCCATTAAAACAGGACAGTGTAAATAAAGAAATCCCCGTCATGATCTAATCTCTAACCAACAAGGCAGCATCAATAGGCAATATAAGTAAAACACAAATATGCTCGTTTAAATAAGCCGTGGATAACTCATTAATATTTGATGTCAAATTTCTTCATATAAAATTGAAAACGGCTGAGTGTTGTGGGATGAAAGTATTTAAGTCTAATTTTATTTAAGGTTAATTTAAATTTACAACTATTTAGCTAGGTTGAATCTATTATTTTGTTATAGTTTAAAGCCACAAATACGAACAAACACAATATCTTTTGAATCAGACTTTTGGTTCTTTGTTTCTGTGTGTGTTTGTGGTTGACTGTCGTCTTTGAATGCTGCTTTTCCTGTTTGATGTTTATATCTATATTTATATGTTTAACTCATTTAAGGGTTTCGCTTATGTTTACGCCTAATACTCTACTTCCAGGTGTCATTTTCATGTCAATATGTTTAACGCCATATGGATGATATGAATGAATGAATGAATGTTCGTGGGAGGTGTTACACCAGCTATTGTATTTTAAGAACCGACTAAATTAACCAGACTTGAGTGTTGTCATGAAAAGCAAATATAGTCCTATAGAAAAACAAGAAATATCTTTAAAACAGATAGTTGGCGCGTTTGGGGAAGCACAATGTATAAGTTCATGAAGTGAAATAATTTTAATAGCGAAATGCTATCGGTATTCCGATAAAAAAGTTGACACGGCAGTGCCAGTGTGGGCAATTTGAAACAAGTAAGTGCCTTCCATATAACCAAATAACGGAAGGCCAATTGTTAAAATATTCAAAGGGCCATAACCCTGAAAACAAGTGGTCCACGAGGGCCTGAATCGATATACTGGCAAAGTGTACTCTGTTCTAGATGATGTTACATGCAAAATATCAAAGCTCTAACCTTGTGGTTTCAAAAAAAAATATTTGTGTATTTCCTAATATTTCTATGTAAAACTTTTGACCCCGGTGAGGGGCTAATTCTGATCCCAGTGTCACCATTTGTACTACTTGGTAAAGGACCACTATATGTTGCTACACGCAAAATATCAAAGCTGTTGTGGTTTCAGAGAAGAAGATCCGGGCACCTTGAAAAATCATGTGACTAGGAAATCACGGCGATATGTAATTTATAATAGGGTTTCATTACCAGTTACCATGTAAAATTAACGCACTTGGAAGAAAACAGAATAATTTATTTGCAATTTCGTCATTTCTATACCTTTCTTCATCTTTTCCGGTCACAATTGAAGTACAGCCTAACAAATCACCTATCGATATACCATTTATCAACAACTATACTCTATAAACAAATCTACTAGTTTCCTTTGGCCTTGTCAGACAAATTTAGCTAATCAGCATTCAGTTTAATAAACACTGTAGGCTTTCATCATTTCTGTATTGCTATCAACTCGAGTTTTGATAGGCTTACACGGACACACCTCCTGCCATCTTAAACGGCTGGCGCCGAAATAACAGAACCCAAACGCAATGGCACTGTAAGTCCGTACTGTATTACTAACTATGTCTCATGAGCTAATTCAGAAATCAATAAAGATGCACGATACCCGGCATAAATAGTGTTGAAGACAGGGTTACCGACTTGGGATGGTCAACCTACATCGATGTTATATGTACATGTCTTCAGTGCCAACATTGACAAGACATTGTAAATAAACGTACATCCTATCAAAAGTAATTCTCTGGCAATACAATCAACATCCAGAGCAAGTCAGTAGGCTCGCTATGGGAACCGCTACCATAAACTTAAAACACATATGTTATCTTAAACCTGATTGGTTTTAAAATGTAAAAGTAATTTCAGAATTGTGACATCCTCACTTATTTGGTGACGTGATTTACGTAAGATATTTAGCCATCTTGACTTTTATAAATCGCTGTTAAACGTGTTAACCATTGTAGCAAAAAGTGCATGACCCTGTAATTTAGCAAAGCACTGCATGGTTAGCGATTGACACATTTACATTTTGTCACTATGTTTTCCTATTTGTGCGATATCCCACGGGGTTATGGACCATATGGTGACGTCTTCCTAAATCTTGAAAGGACGGTAACGTTTGATCTCGTCTTGTCGTTTCCTTACTTTTTCATTCTCTTGTCACTATACATCCAGCCAAGTCATTTATAACTTGCTTTGTGCCTTTTTATCCTGTCAGGCTTTTTATATTCATATATACATGACCATCTGTTATACTTGTGTTGCATATGAATGCTGCTTTATAAGTTGGAGGATTTAGCCTGGTGGGGATTTCTTTATTCCCAATGTCCAGTTTTACCGGGATACAAATATGTAAGAGTGCTGTTTAGTCAACCTAAAACCTTAACATCACCCCCTGCGCCCCTCCGCCCCAGCGGCCCGTGTGCCACTGACCTACCAAGGTAGCACTTTTATCAATCCTTTTATGTTTTGATGTCACACTTTTATGTATATTTGCAATTGCTGTTTGTTTCGAAGAGTGTTTGTGTTGACTGTAGTCCTTAGACGCTACATTTCCTATTGTTGGTTGTTTCAATGAGTGTTTGTGTTGTCTGTAGCCATTAGATGCTACATTTCGTGTTGACTGTAGTCCTTAGATGCTATCTACATTTCGTGTTGCCTGTGGTCCTTAGATGCTACATTCCGTGTTGGCTGTGGCCCTTAGATGCTACATTTCGTGTGGCCTGTGGTCCTTATATGCTACATTTGGTGTTGCCTGTGGTCCTTAGATGCTACATTTGGTGTTGCCTGGTCATTAGATGCTACATTTCGTGTTGCCTGTGATCCTTAGATGCTACATTGTGTGCTGCCTGTAGTCCTTAGATGCTACATTTCCTGCTGCGTGTGGTCTTTAGATGCTACATTTCGTGTTGAATGTAGTCCCTAGATGCTACATTTCGTGTTACCTATGGTCCTTAGATGCAGCATTGCGTGTTGCCTGTGGTCCTTATATGCTACATTTTGTGTTGCCTGTGGTCGATAGATCGTACATTTTGTGTTGCCTGTAGTCCTTAAATGCTACATTTCGTGTTGCCTGTAGTCCTTAGATGCTACATTTCGTGTTGCCTGTGGTCCTTAGATGCTACATTTTGTGTTGCCTGTGGTCCTTAGATGCTACATTTGCTGTTGCCTGTAGTCCTTAGATGCTAAATTTCGTGTTGCCTGTGGTCCTTAGATGCTACATTTTGTGTTGCCTTTGGTCCTTAGATGCTACATTTAATGTTGACTGTGATCCTTAGATGCTACATTTCGTGTTGCCTGTAGTCCTTAGATGCTACATTTTGTGTTGCATGTAGTTCTTAGATGCTGCATTTTGTGTTGCCTGTAGTCTTTAGATGCTACATTTTGTGTTGCCTATGTTGCCTGTGGTCTTTATATGCTACATTTAGTATTAACTGTAGTCCCTAAATGCTACATTTCGTGCTGCCAGTAGTCCTTATGTGCTACATTTCGTGTTGCATGTAGTCCTTAGATGCTGCATTTCGAGTTGCCTGTAGTCCTTAGATGCTATATTTTGTGTTGCCTGTGTTTCCAGTGGTCTTTAGATGATACATTTCATATTGACTGATGTCCCTAGATGCTACATTTCGTGTTGCCTGTGGTCCTTAGATGCTACATTTCGTGTTGCCTGTGGTCCTAAGATGCTACATGTTGTGTTGCATGTAGTCCTTAGATACTACATTTCGTGTTGCCTGTAGTCCTTAAATGTTACATTTCTTGTTGTCTGTAGTCCTTAGATGCTACATTTCGTGTTGACTGTGGTCCTAAGATGCTACATGTTGTATTGCTTGTAGTCCTTATATGCTACATTTCGTGTTGCCTGTAGTCCTTAAATGCTATCTACATTTCGTGTTGCCTGTGGTCCTTAGATGCTACATTTCGTGTTGCCTGTGGTCCTAAGATGCTACATTTGTGTTGCTTGTAGTCCTTAGATGCTACATTTCGTGTTGCCTGTAGTCCTTAAATGCTACATTTTGTGTTGCTTGTAGCCCTGAGATGCTACATTTCGTGTTGCCTGTAGTCCTTAGATGCTACATTTCTTGTTGATTGTATTCCTTAGATGCTACATTTGGTGTTGCCTGTGGTCCTTAGATGCTACATTTAATGTTGCCTATAGCCCTGAGATGCTACATTTCGTGTTGCCTGTAGTCCTTAGATGCTACATTTCTTGTTGACTGTCCTTAGATGCTACATTTCGTGTCGCCTGTAGTCCTTAGGTGCTACATTTCGTGTTGCCTGTGGTCCTTAGATGCTACGTTTTGTGTTGCCTGTAGTCCTTAGATGCTACATTTCGTGTTGCCTGTAATCCTTAGATGCTACATTTCTTGTTGACTGTAGTCCTTAGATGCTATATTTCGTGTTGACAGGAGTTCTTAGATGCTACATTCCGTGTTGATTGTAGTCCTTTGATGCTACACTTCTTGTTGACTGTAGTCTTTAGATGCTACATTTCGTGTTGACTGTAGTCCTTAGATGCTACATTTCCTGTTGAATGTGGTCATTAGATGCTACCATTCGTGTTGGCTGTAGTTCTTAGATGCTACATTTCGTGTTGGCTGTAGTCTTTTGATGTTCCATTTCTTGTTGACTGTAGTCCTTAGATGCTACATTTCGTGTTGAATGTGGTCATTAGATGCTACCATTCGTGTTGGCTGTAGTTCTTAGATGCTACATTTCGTGTTGGCTGTAGTCTTTAGATGTTACATTTCGTGTTGACTGTAGTCCTCAGATGCTACATTTCGTGTTGACTGTAGTCCTCAGATGCTACATTTCGTGTTGACTTTATTCCTTAGATGCTACATTTCATGTTCGACTTTTACCTCTACTTTTATGTCACTTTGAATTCAGGAACTGCTGATTACTATGATATATACTACATATGTATATGATATATACTACATATGTATATGATATATACTACATATGTATACGATATATACTACATATGTATATGATATATACTACATATGTATATGTTATATACTACATTTACAATCAAAAGCAAAGTCAACATGGTTATTGTCAATAGCTATGTTCTCGGCGATGGACTAAAAGCCAATTTTCTTCTATTGATTCCAACATTCATCAATCTTGGCCGTGTATCAGCACGGCTTCAAATGAAAAATGAACTTAATTATATGAGCAAACCTTAGGCTTCGCCGAAGACATATATAGTACTAGTTAACTTTATCCAGATCAAGCTTAAAGGGGATTTATAGGCTTTTCCTAGCAAATCTAAACTGAACAACTGCCTCAATTCATTATAAATATGCCGTATCAATCAAAATGCTGTGTAGAACCGTTTTGTTCAGATTTAAAATAAAATTCATGATACACATGCAATGAAAGTGTGCACATAATGCCCCCAATTAACCACCGCGAGTAACCTAGGATACATGTAGCACATAATAATGGGAAGAATGGATTTTGTAAATAAAGAGCCATTATTAGGTTCATTCATTATTTATTGACCCTTCAGAATAAAACATTTCATTATTTGTTAATTTTAGATCGACCCCTATAGCCCCGACAAAAGGTATGATGTCGTTATCATTACACAAGTAGTTGAATTCACAATACATTTCCATAGAAATTGAATGGGAAAGGCAGAAAATTATTACCTTGAAATCTGACATTATCGTCCATGTCCCGTTCATGTCTTAGTTGACTTCACATTATACAAAGACATACAAAGACATTTGATCGACGAAGACTTTTAGAACCTTTCGGACAATAGCAACATGTTAAAAGCTATATGTATATTCCAATAAGAAAACAAGCTACAACTAGTATTTAGCTACATATATTTTCAAATCTTCATAATGTCCAATTAACGAACACGTTCTGTCGCATTCTTGCTAGAACACGCTCCTTAAACCTTTAAAGCGAGTAATGTATCACTGAAGGTGGCTAAGTCCATTCTAAGCCCCATGATCAATAGGATGTCACGTTATTGAATAACAAAATTCAGAGAGATTTTGTAACAAAGGATGTATAAATAACTGCTAGTAGGATGTCATTCTTGTTAATGAAATAAGCCAGTTTTTGTTGTATAATCATTAATACTAATTGGTAGGAAGCTGTGACGTTTTTAAAGCTACATAGTCCCTATTTTAAATGGTAATAACTCATGAATGTGAATGAGTCACCTGTAAAGTAGTTTCAAATCGACGAACACCCTAAAAGTCGGTATATAAGCAGAAATCGATACGTAAAATTTCTCATTTTTATTTAGCCTCCGTACAGGTAACATAGATAAATATATGGCTTCAGACCATGTGATAAAAAAAAATATTCTCGGAACGGGATTTGAACCACAGCCTTACACTTTCAAGTTGTGAAGGATGTACGCTGAACCACTAGAACACGGCTATTCATTGGTATGTTGTAGCATTTTTAACACTAAATAGACATTACGTAATAACCAGCGCGCACACACAAACTCATCAAACGCTAAATAACAAGTACACGTCGAGATATAATTGTTTCGAGGCAAAGTATTAGTTCCATATTGATAACATACAGTATTACACCAGGCAATGTTAATCACGTTAATTTACACGTGCGACAAGATGGATTATATATTTATTGATCCATCTTGAGTTGCGTTCAAATATTAAGTTATTTTGCCTCATAATAAAAGGTAGTTAGTATACTATTTTCTCAAGTAACGTTATAGTTCAGTGGATAGAGCACCTGACTTGAAATCAGAAAGTAGTGTGTTCGAGCCCCGAAAGAGGCTAACTTTTTTTCTTTAAAACTTACGGTTACCTGTGTATAGATACGATGTGCATCGTGGATGTATATACAGTAAATGATTTCCGAGCTATATTTGCTCGCTTAAATACCCGATTTCGACATGAGCTGGTGAACATGAAGTTACAAATAAGGATACGCCTACAAAGAAGAAATCCATTGATATAGAGACTGTGCAGCTTTAAGTACGATTTGTTTGCATTATATGTACAAGTGTTTTACTTATATTGCCTATTAATGCTGCCTTGTTAGTTAGAGATTATAACCTGGTGGGCATATCTTTATTTACACTGTCCCGTTTATTGGGATGGCAATAAGGTAAGAGTGATGTTGGTGCACCCTAAAATGATTAATCGGAAGATAACATGCATCTTACTTTACAGCATATGTAAATAACATATAAATTGAAGCGCATGATGTTATTTTTTGTTTTGTTTTGTTTTGTATTTGGAGTGACACCAATCACTCTTCCATATAGCCTCCCGTTAATATATCATATAATTGTTTACTCCTCAACATATCTATACTGACCATCCTTTCTATAAATAGCATAATAATCTTCTCCATACATTAAATATCTGTGAACATTAAACTAGTTCTTGCTGATATAACATATTGTTTAACTTTTATTAGATATTAACATTCCCAACAAATCCCATCGGTGATTAAGACAAATAGCAGCAAATTGCCGTGTAACTAATTTAATTTTAGGACTTTTGCATATAACGAAGACTTATTTTCCATTGGTGATCTCATTGCTAGTGAATATGACAACAAGCCGTTTTTGCTATCCCGGTCTTATACGTTTTGTAATTGTTTCAGTTAATGACATTTAGACACCAAGTACGATTTTAAAATAATCATATCCATTTGCTCTTAAAGGGACACATGACAATCTTGATAATTTGTTTTAAAATCGCGACGTCCCGTTAGTTTTTCTACATAAATTGCATTTGTTCAATCATTAATATTAATTATACGAATAGTATAAAGGAAATTGCTTTTGCATATTACGAACTGTTCATTACCAGTAAGAACGCCAGCCCTATGACGTAGGAATATCTATCAAATAAGGTCACGTGATAAAATCGAAATTACATTATCGGCGAAATTGACAATGGTCAGATTTATACACCTCTTATCTATAAACTGTGATTATGACAAAACACAATAATGGATCGTTGTAATAATATTCAAAAAGTATATTGGTCGTTATTCCCATTAATAGTTAAAGGTATTTTTTCAAAGGGATGAATTTAACTTGTTTTAAGGTTTAAATTGCCGACAATGCGCTTTCAATCAAATTCTATTTATTTTGTCATTTTAGAAGCGAGAATAAAATCAAATAATGTACGCGTAGATAAAGTCGAAGACAATTACTTTTTTTCGACAATTAAATAACATGACCCACCGAACCAAAGACGGCATTTACAGACACGAGAGGGGAAAAAGAAATGAAATTAAGATGCAGTGTTAATTTTCTGAACCAGTAAAAAAAAAGCGAAATAATTATAAAGCGAAAAAATTATGTGTAATAGCGAGAATGAATTTCTTTTATAAATGTGTTCATTGACACCAACATTTAAAGCTAATCAGAAAAAAATAACTGTTTTCCCCGAAAATTAACAAAGTACACCGTAATCGCTAACATATAAAGAATCGGCGTTCCAAATTAATGATCACGCTGGATATAAAATCATGGAATTATGAAATCATTTTTAAGGGATATATTGATTTAAACATTGTTCAGTATTTAATAAATTATTAGAGTAAAATGTTCAGAGTTTTTCTCAGGGACACCATTACGATAGTATCACTCCAACCCCGCTACCTCACCCTTTCCCTCCACTCCGTATACATTATTTTAAGAATGCGCTTTTTTAATCAAATTCTATTAATTTGTTCATTTTAGAATATTTTCTCTGTCCATTTGTAAAATTTTAATGAAATCGGAGACAATCACTTTTTTTCCCGAAAATTAACTAAAATCACCCACCGTCTCAAAAAAAAACGGCAAAATGCGTATACATTTACAGACGCGAAGGTGTACACAAGAAATGAAATAAATCCATTTATACCTATATTTAAAATGTATGTGTCCATGCATTCAGACTAGTTTTCTGATCTATACATTTATGTCAGAGTGCCTAATTTATATTTTAACAAACACATTTGCAACGGTATATCGGGTAATGAAATCATGATGGCGACAATATACGAAAAAAAGCGATAAACTAATTTAAGTTTAACAGGCAGTATATTCTTTTAACAGTTCATTTAAAACCCTTTAACCAAGTAAATAAACGACTTACGAGCAACAGACATGCTATGCCAGTAACAAACGTTATATAATGTATTATGTGAAACACTGTACGCGTGAATCCAGACGGTGCGCACCAATGTAAATATTAATTAGGGCATATATAGTTTTCTAAAACTAAATATGTTCAGTATCGATGTAAATCACAATAAAAAGGGGGTATTTGTTGAAAACAAACATATTAAACATTTTCTTTTCCTGAAAATATATAACGACAATAAATACTATATTCAGGGATTTTTTTGTTTTTTTCAGGAAAAAAAACAATATTTGTTTTCAGCAGTTGAAAACTACTATATTCTGCAAAGATTGCTTCAGAGAAATTTGACTAAGTCTGTTTTCATCAAATAGCATGTTTTGTTTGTTCTGAAACACGTTTTATAATTTAAAAAAATGATGATTGGAATATATTTCTTGCACAATGTTGAATCCTGTAAATTAACAACACGTGGCTTGGTTCACAGGCGACAGTATCGGTGAACAAAACCTCTTGTTTTACTGGATTCAACATTGTGCAAGACATATACATATATTATACCATTAATATTATAATATTATAGCATGCGTGTTGTAATATTTAAAAAACCAGATATGTCTACCCCCACTGCTCAACCTCGTTAAGAAATGTTTGATAGTGGATACTCATATGGTACGTTTTTGCCAGCAGGGAATTTTACCTTTGACCTAAAAATCAAAAGGACCATCATTTTTCCACTGGCAGTCCAACAATGAAGTTTCATGAAAAGTGCTTAAGGTGAAGAGGAAACACTGTGTGGGCAAAACTTTTTATTTTCCGGTCAAGGTAACTTTGACCTTTCAACTACTGACTTTAAAATAAATAGGGATTTGTATACACTTACGAAAAAGTTAGGAATTAATAATAACAATAAGCAGGCTTTTTTTTACTTTTATCTAAAAGTTTGGCATAATATGGCCATGGCTGTGTTAATACATGTTTCATAATGGTAATACTTATAGACACTATTTATAATTGTATTACTTTCCAATTAAGCAAACTGTTAAATACAGGTGATTATGTTGCTCCGTCAACGGGCGCAAAACGTATCCAGATAGCAAATGCCTATCTGTCCTCTGCCCCGATAACGGAGGCTGACGTTTATTATTGATAGTTCTATCGTCTGCCCCGATGACGGATGCTGACGCAATAAAACGTTAGACAAGTCGTTGGCCCCGAAAACGGATACTGACTGTTATGCAACTGCTAGCACTATTCGGAGTGTAGTTTATATGTTCAGTCTATTATTGAGAACGAACATCCACGTAATCATATCTGTAACTCAGCCATGACGTTGACTCAAGGACACGTAACTGAAAATATACAAGACAACTCAGCAGAAATAGAAAATGAAGGGAGGTTAGTGTGGGATTTATCTTATATCGAGTTTAAATGACCTTATAGCCATTATTAAAACTATTTACCTTACCGTTTTTAAAAGGACGTCAAGTGATCTCTCTTGAGTATATATTGAACATGCTCTCACGAGTCGCCTCCCTTATAATGCATATAATGAGGACCTGGAAGTTTCCCAAGTGCATTAAGGTTTTAATCTTTATGCGATTAAAACTTATATTATATACACTTACGAAACAGTTAGAAAGTAATAATAACAATAAGCAGGAATTTGTTTTACTTTTATCTAAAAAGAAATATAAAAATATCGGACGGGGAAAGTAGCATTCAAGGAGGACAGTCAACCACAAAACACAGAAACAAACACGCAAACAGACAAACAAGAAGGCAAAAGCAATAATAAATGCAAACGACATCACAAACACAAAAGGCATAACATGGCCATGGCTGTGTTAATACATGTTTTATAATGATAATACGTATAGACATTATTTATAATTTTATTACTGACTGTTAAATACAAGTGATTATGTTGCTCCGTCAACGGGCGCAAAACAAATCCCGCTAGCAAATGCCAAAAACGTTCCCGAGTGAAGTAGTTACTAAGAATGAGGGGACCTTCCGCCACGCGTGCTAGCTACATCCTGGCAGAGACATGAAATCTAAATCACAGCCATGGTCCATTTCAACCCATAATGGGGAAGCATTGGACATTGTTGTAGCAAAACAATTAAGAGCCCCAGATAATGTGTTTAGCATGTCATAGCCCAGTTGTAATGTGTGTATCCTCATTTCGGCGAACATAACGCGTGTTTCGATAATCTCTGGATGTTTTATATATATGCACCTCTGTTTGTAAAATAATGAAATATGTACTTAGACAACTGATTATTCTGTTCCTGGTCTTATCTGCAATAACGTTGGAGTTAATTTATCGCCAGGATAAGAGTGATAGTATCTGAGACCAGACCAAGAATGTGTTGGGCATAAGCTGAATTAAGCTGTTTAACAGCTTTTTCATATCCCACGTTATCTTTACACTAGGTTTTGAACCTATGTCATTACCACCGCCATGTAAAATTGAAATGTTGGGTGGTGTTTCATTAAACTATAATAAAGTCTTGATTTTTTCCTTTCTAATCTGCAATCCTCATGCCTGCTTTTAACTCACATAGGATACTCCCGTTAATAGCACGGATACACAAGTGAACCCCGTCTGGGCGATGAACAGCACGCTGGAATGCAACCCTTTTAATTGATGATCCCATCATCCAGACTTTGAGTTTGGAGTGTGGACCAAAAACGACTTGAGTACAATTAGAACGTGTACCCGTCTTGTACATGCATATTATTAAATTGGAAACAAGTATGCCTCCATAAAGCGTTTATTATCATTGAAAGCGTTTCTCTAGTTCCATCGGTATATATTAGCTGTACATTGTCGAATATGACTTCTATGGTGATGTGATTTATAAACTTCGTAAGATTCATGGTCCTGATCACTTTCATACTATCTTTGTTAAACTTGTTAAAAAGTTTATCAAAAGAGTTTATGACCCTATCATTTTGCAACGTACTGCATGCTTGGTGGTGGACCCTTTTACAGTTCGCCACTATGCTTTCCTCTTTAATTGTACAATGACCGGACAGGCTGTGGACCCTATGATGACGCCTACCTAAAGCCCATTGGGACGGTGGCGTTTGATGTTTGTCTATAATCTTTCCTGTCGTGCCCTTAATGTTTTATTCTCTTGTTGCTCTGACTTCTGCCAAGTCAATGAGTACCTTCATTGTGGCTATCTAGGCTATTGTTTTTTTGTATTATATTTACACGAGCATATTTGTGTTTTACTTATATTGCCTATTGATGCTGCCTTGTTGGTTAGAGATTAAATCATGGCGGGGATTTCTTTATTTACACTGTCCTTTTTTAATGGGTTGACAGTAGGGTAAGTGTGAGGTTTGGTGCACCCTAGAACCGGTGTAAACCCCCAGAGGCCTACTTTGCCACTGACCGTTCCAAGGCGGTAGCCCTATTGTCAACCTTTTTGTGTTTGTGATGTCGCTTGCATTTTTATTACTTTTGCCTTTTCGTTTGTCTGTTTGCGTGTTTGTTTTTTGTGTTTTGTGGTTGACTGTCGTCCTTGAATGCTGCTTTCTCTGTCCTGTATTTATATCCTTCTTCATATACATCTATATATAAATCATTTTAACGTGTTGCTAGACCCGGAAACGGGTCCTTAATGTAGTGTATGACCACAGGTGATAGATCTATTATTGTTATTACACTTTGCATAATATTATCATTATATCATTATCACACTTTGCACTAGGGGCCGGTACGGTAACGGATCTCTAGTGCTGTGTTAAAATTTGCTTGGTCTAAATTGAGATCGCCCGGTCGATTCATTAAACCATTTGGCTGATCCTCCTTCTTCTTTCTTTTGTTTTCTCCCCTTTAGTCCCTTTCTTTTTTCATTATCATTATCATTATAGCATTATCATTATCATGATATCATTATCACACTTAATTTGTGTGTTACAGGCATAAACCCTTCAGTATGGCAACATTTGTAACTCATACGGATTCTTAGTATGAAAACTGGTCGTTGAATTTCTAATATATATATATATGTTTTTTTGTGTTTTTGTTTTTTTTAGTTAAGTGTATACACTATTAATATCACAACCAGTAACGGTAACTCAACAAATGTATGAGTTGTAAGAATTAGATCGCCAATGGCCTCGATATTTAATATTGCCAATTGAATCGCCTTTTTTAAACATAAAATTCAACATAGAAGTGGCCCCGCCATTTCTGAATGAGCGGGACTTCAAGCTTTGGTTGCTAAAAACCTGCCAATCGGAGAGACTTCTTTAAAACACCATTAAATTGGAATGTTTTAAGTGGGCTTCCATTTAATTGACAAGACAGAGACCTACTAGTTTCTGTTCTATGTTTCATTTTTACAATTGCAAATGGTCGTAACAAAATTGGTTTTCCTCAGATATTTGAATGTCTAATGAGGTACCTACATGCCTCTGATCAGTTTTTGATGCTTTAAAGTGAAGTATAATGGTCTCAGTGCCTAAAATTACATCATCAACACTTAAGATAGGTTTTTTAGCATTCTTAATGGGTAATGCAAACTCACCTACTCTCAATAGTGCTACATAAGCAAGAGAAAAGGCTGCTTCAAACAACATACTTTGATACTGAGACCTGCAAACTAGATCTAAGGCCGGTATCAATTTAGCCAAAACTGCATGAGTGATGGTTTGCCTATTATCTTTGCTTTTCCTACACCTACGCAATCCTTCAAGCATGCTTTTGACCATGAACTGCTTAGTATGATATGGAAAGTCATTTGATTTGTTGACATAGCTGATTGCAGAAATGTGACAGCTGCCTGTGGAATGAGAATACTACCTCAATGACGTGAATGCAATATACTATGTTATGACTTGCAATGGAGGAGGCCAGGAAAAGGTAAACTTCATGTCCTTACGAAAGCTATCTAAAGAGTTGATGCCAGCTTGGTAATTATTACGTGTATTTTTCGACAAAGATGCTTGGATGAGACCATCTATTTCTTGCTGAATAGTTTGTGAAACGCTTCTTCAACTTTACATGGGTATTTGGCAGAGTGGCTCGGTAACAGATGTCCCAATCTCTGTCACTGAAATCGACTGATAGCATCACATATCACGTTGTCATGCTCCATTATATGTTTAGCTTTAATCTGAATGTTATTGAACAGAAGTGTAAGCTTCACTAAAGACATAATACTTTATTTTTTGAGAATTTCTTGTTGATTATCTCTACAAGGGCCATGTTATCGGATGTGATAACTATTTTTTTGTTGTTGATTATTTGCTTGCCCCATATGGAGAAGGCAAGTATAGGGACAAACTGCAGGTGAGTGATATTTTTAAATACCTCTTGACCCCTATAAGGCCATTTGAAACGGACCATGGCCCTTTTTAATATGCTCCACAACCTAGATATTTATTCCCTGCCAAATCTGTATATAGTTCTAGAGATTCATCCATAACCCAATCTTTGTCGTTAAAATATTAACTCCATTGTAGCCTTCGAGGAATGTTAGACATACATTGGCATCTTCCCGCATACCCTCGTTGACCCTTATGAAATGATGCCATAACACGAGTCATGGCATCATAAATTCTGCGATTAAATGTCCTATCTGTCGGAGAACAATAATAAATTGCAGCTCTTTTAACCGTTTTTGTTTTTTTTGATTTTTTGTTTGTTTTTTTGCCGCTGATAACATTTTTTTTTTTATATAAAATATTAACATTTGAGCTGCTTTAGTAATTTTTTCCATAGGTACTCTTACCTCTTTTCTTATTGAATCTATTTCTAAACCCAGATAGATAACGCGTGTAACAAGTCAAACATACTTATCCACACTTAAAACACGCCAAGCCTCCTACACATGATGTCAAATTTGCGTAGGAGGATAAAGCAAGCTTCGTATGTTTTTTTCAGTGATGAAAAAAAATACCATCAAGCATATGGTCGACATTATTAGATCCGGAATCCTTGCAAATCAACAATTGTAAAAAGGTTGAGAATTTCTCCAATTTAAAACATGAACATGAAGCTCTCATTGGTAACATTTTTTGAATCCAATAATCTGCCTCCGTTTTAATACCAAGTAGCTCAAAGTCGCCCGGCCAGATAGGTCAAAGGTTAAACGCTGAGGAAATATCAGATTTGGCCATGAATGCAGAATCTCCAAAGCCTTGGATTATTCGGACGACATTATCAAACTGTGAATATTGCACATGACTGTATTCCGGGTTAATGAAATCATGTGTACACTGTTGCCTACTGGGTATGACAAGTGAGTGATTAATCTCCATCCGCCAGTGTTCTTTGGCACTAGGCCTACAACATTAAGTCTAAGATTTGTTAGTGGGATAACAGGGAAGGGACCAATAATTCTACCTTGTAGCATATCTGTATCCATACGCCGTACGACATGGGGAAGTAGTATACTCCATGACAACCGCCATATGCATGCCATCTTCGGGATGATTAAACTTTTGTACTATTGATTTTATGAATATTGAGTTCTGCTCAACCCGTGGCTAGAGGGCGTGAGTGGTAGCTAGCATATTTCACTACCGCTCATGAACAGTCTCAATCAAACCGAGACTGCAATATTTCGTATGTGTCGTGCTCGGCCGTTTCCAAAGGTCCATTATCATACTCTTTTTTATAGCACATAGGCGTTGCTTGTGCAGTGTGGCGGTAGTAAAACGTCTCCCCGCGCTTGCAATCAGTACTGTTATTCATTTGATCTTTGGAGATCGCTGAGCCCGATACTTATATTCAGTTATCGGTGGTACATTTTCAATTTCTTTTGTTTTCTTACTTTATTTTTGATTCGGTGGTTCCACTACTTCGGCCGATAAAAGGCTCTGGGTATTGTTTAACCACTCATAGGATATGTTGTCTGCTTTTTAATTTAGTCTTTTGGCTGTTACTTGTGATACGCAGGCTTCATAACCGCTGCTCCCAACTAAATTCCATTATGTTTATTTTGCTCTTCGGGGCATTTAATTGTATTAGATACTGGGACCATACGCCGTACGACCTGGGGAAGTAGTGTACTCCATGTAGAGGGCGTGAGCGGTAGCTAGCATATTTCACTACCGCTCATGAACAGTCTCAATCAAATCGAGACTGCAATATTTCGTATGTGTCGTTCTCGGCCGTTTCCAAAGGTCCATTATCATATTCTTTTGTATATAGTATTTAGTATTTCATCCAATTCTTGGTGATATTTTCTGGCAGAAACTAAATTGTAGTTTGAAACCATGTTTAAACCGTCAAGTAGAAATTCAGCGTTGACTTTGTTAGGGTAGATTTAGCGACTGTTTTCGAGATGTAAGAGGTTAATTAGAGTTTTACTTAGCTCCCATAAAACCTGCCTGCTTCCATTGCATGTTTGGAGCCTGGGTGCTGGATATTGTTGTCCAGGCCTGAAAGGAACAGGTGACCTTATAGGTCTAACATAATTTCTCGGTGACGGGAAGCGAATCACATGGCGTAGAATGATAATTAGTAGATTGGTAATACTGTTATGGCAGTACATCGCAGAATGTGTTCATTTCATGCAAATATGATGAAATGGGCATGATTTGTTGTTGCAAAAACATTATTGTTGAACCTGAAACACTTATTTGAAGGGGCATTGTTTGTCGGCTGGATGGGATTTGGTTGCAA
This sequence comes from Cyrtodaria siliqua, assembly GCA_037043455.1. Classification (NCBI taxonomy): domain Eukaryota; kingdom Metazoa; phylum Mollusca; class Bivalvia; order Adapedonta; family Hiatellidae; genus Cyrtodaria; species Cyrtodaria siliqua. The sequence continues at coordinate 55,352 of JAWPHD010013268.1, forward strand.
AGAAAGCATCCATAATTCTGGTATGTGAACACGTATTAACAGTATGCATGTGATCACCTGATTTATTCCCGGCCTTAGTCCCGCTTCCTTCGGGTTCTAACTGGAGGTCCCTTTCTTCGGGTTGTAACTAGGCCCTTCCGGTTTCGGTTGGCACGGGCCTGGGAGGAAGTTGATCAGCCATGCGGTCCGTACCACCGCCCGTACCTGCCGACGTCGTTCCGTCGGTTCATCCATACATAGCCAGTCTTCTGCGAGGTACCCTGTTAACCTTTGGCTTTTTTCTCACAACATAAAATGAAAATACTTGTATCAGATATATATTCTGTAATAATGATTAAATAACAAAAACATGTAGCCCAGTTTATTTCATCAGTCTTATGTTAACTACTGGTCTCTTCAGCAAGAGTACGCTGTATACGCACTTTTTGTTTTGATATGTAAAATTAATTCGCGGAAACTGATTATTATTAATGACCGCACCGCATGTTGGAATGAATCGTGAATGCCGTGATGTTAAACATCTTAATTCAGAGGGTTTCAACATACTTTCACGCGGAGTATGTATGCATACTGCTAAAGTAAATATTCCTAAACTAAATTCTTTCGTTTGATTTTATCTTTTATTGAGTTTAAATGACCTTATAACTATTATTTTGAGAGCAAAATTATTTACCTTACCGTTTTTAGAAGGACGTCCAGTGATCTCGCTTGAGTATATACTGAACATGCTCTCACGAGTCGCCTCCCTTATAATGCTTATAATGAGGACCTGGAAGGGTATTTCATCTTTTCCCAAGTGCGTAAAGGTTTTTATATTTATGCGACTAAAACTTATATTATCTCACCAAAGTCAGTCAAAGTACGACGTTTTATGAAATTAGCTTCAGAGAAAGTAACAATGGAGTTACGGTGCGGACAACGGTTTTCAAGATCGGGTCAATGACCTTGACCTTTGATTTCAAATTAAATATGTGTCATTCTCTCACCAAATGCAGTCAACCCATGTAGTTTCATTAGACATGCTTTTGCTTCGGTAAATAAGGTGTTACATTGTAGCCGAGGTATTTCATGATCGCTTCAGGATGAACTTTGACCTACTAATCTCTTAATCATCAAAAAGTGTAATCGTCTTGTCACAGGCAGTCAACTATGAAAGGATAAGTTACAGTGCGGACAATGTGTTTCATTATGGTCAGTGTCCTTGACCTTTGTCCAACTCAAAATCAAAAGGATCACCCTCTCGCCACAGGCAATCCATCCATTAAGTTTCATTGGATTTGCTTTAGGGAAAGTGAAATAACAGTTAACAACATTTTACATTTATTTATCATGTTACTGGGAGCATGACCTTTGACCTAGTGACCTCAAAATCAAAAGGCTTCATTCTCTCACCAAATGAGTCAACCCATGAAGAAATATAAAAAGATCGGACAGGGAAAGTAGCATTCAAGGAGGACAGTCAAGCACAAAACACAGAAACAAACACGCAAACAGGCAAACAAGAAGGCAAAAGTAATAATAAACGCAACCGACATCACAAACACAAAAGGATTGACAATATGGCTACCGCCTTGGAACGGTCAGTGGCAAAGTAGGCCACTGGGGGTTTAAACCGGTTCTAGGGTGCACCTAACGTCACACTTACCCTACTGTCATCCCATTAAAACAGGACAGTGGAAATAAAGAAATCCCCGCCATGATCTAATCTCTAACCAACAAGGCAGCAACAATAGGCAATATAAGTAAAACACAAATATGCTGGTGTAAATATAATACAAAAAAACAATAGCCTAGAAAGCCACAATGAAGGTACTCAATGACTTGGCAGAAGCCAAAGCAACAAGAGAATAAACCATTGAGGGCACGACAAGAAAGATCATAGACAAACATCAAACGCCACCGTCCCAATGGGCTTTAGGTAGGCGTCGTCATAGGGTCCACAGCCTGTCCGGTCATCGTACAATTAAAGAGGAAAGCATAGTGACGAACTGTAAAAGGGTCCACCACCAAGCATGCAGTACGTTGCAAAATGATAGGGTCATAACCTCTTTTGATAAAGTTTAACATAGATAGTATGAAAGTGATCATGACCAAGAATCGTACGAAGTTTATAAATCACATTACCAAAGAAGTCAGATTGTGATAGTCCTTGTCGCAGAAGAGTCCTTAAATTACTTTTATATTTGGAAAGAAAATCAGGGTTACGATAATAAAATTTTGCAAAGGTTTTAGGATGTTTATGGTAACGGTAACCCTGATTGAGTAGCCTTTTAGTTATACAAAGATTACGAATATTTAAGTCCTTAACTCGAGTACAAACTCTAGAAAAACGAATGAGTTGAGACGCATAGACCCCATAATAAGTTGCTCGGGGAAAATCGCCATCTAAATGAGGATAATTAACAATATCAAAATTAAAATCATCTCTCTTTTCATAGATTTTGCTTATTATTTCACCATTAATAGAAAGATGTAAATCGAGAAAAGAAACTTTAGTATCAGAAATATTAAAGTCAAAATGATACTGGATAAATAAGTCGGAAGGCTAATTTTAATGCTTGATAAAGACTTCAAGATTGCCATGTGTCCCTTTAAAGTCAAACTATATGGATTATTGCGGTTGTATGTATAAAATATAACACTTGTATAACCATATGTTTTGTAATTATGGGGTCTTTGCTGTTGTATTTGTTTCAGTAGCGCACTTTATATAGGAAATTAATCAGCTAAATCGAAATGCGCACAGGGTTCATGGTATACTGTACTATTTCATAAGCTTAGGTAATACCGCTCTGTTTTTGTTTATTTTGTGAAGTACCGCTCAATGCCAACACGCGTATCAAACGTGATGGTGATGTTCAGTAAAAACGCATTAGTTAATGCATACAGATATAAAAATCGAACAGGAAAAGCAGCATTCAAGGACGACAGTCAACACAAACACACACAGATACTATTTTTATTTTTTATTTTACTCCTACAACACGGACTATAACAACATGACGTCTATGGTGATGTGATTTACAAACTTCGTAAGATCCTTGGTCATAATCACTTTCCTACATTCGAGGTTTATAGGAAAGAGGTTACTTCCCTATATTTTGCAACGCACTGGATACTTAGTGGTTGACTAAGATCCCCACTATGTTTATCTCTTTCATAGCCAGATGACCGGACAGATTGTGGGCCCCTTTGATGACGTTAAAGGACGGTAGTGTTTAATTGTTAAATCTAGTTTTGTCGTACTCGTAGGGTTTTGTTCTCTTGTTGCTCTGACTTCCGTTAAGTCAGTGAGTACTTCTGTTAAGGCTCTCTAGTCTTTTATTGTGTGTGCTGTTTATTCATATATCCATGATCATACTACGGTAACAGTGAGGTCTTGTGTATTCCAGAACCTGGTTTAAACCTCCAGCGGCTTAGTTTGCCGCTGACGTTTCCAAGGCGGTAACTCTGTTGTCAACCCGTTTATGTTTGTGATTTCACATACCTTGCATATTTACATTGTAATTCCGGTTTATTGTAATACTTGCCATCAATGGTACCTTCTTTGTGGCTTTCTAGGATATTGTTTTTTGTATTTATAAGTTTGGTACACCCTAGAACCTGATTTAAACCCCCAGGGCTTCTTTTGCCACTGACCGTTCCAAGGCGGTAGCCCTATTGCCAACCCTTGTGTGTTTGTGATGTCTTATTTTGCCTTTTATTCATTTGTATACGTATATAGTTGTTCTTTGTTTCTGTGTGTGTTTGTGGTTGACGGTCGTCCTTGAATGCTACTTTTCCTGTTCGATTTTTATATCTTTATTTTGTTTTGTTAACTGTGTTCTGTGAAAGCTGCATTTACTATTCGACTTGTATGCGTACTTTTCCTATAAGTGTGGGTACCTATAAGTGTGGGTACCGGTGTTTTCGGAATAAACAGTGTGTCGTAACATAAGTAGTTGTCCTTAACTAGGAGAATATTAACAGAATATGTCATGGGTATCCATCGACGATCGGGCTTTCCAACACGAGGTACATCTATTTTTTATCAAAATAAGATATCCTTTATAGATTATTGTTCGTGCATACAAGCACGTTCCTTTTGATCAGTAAATTTATCGGAAGGAACGTTGCACGTCCTCAGTTGTGGAACTATTTTCCAGTGGAGTCATGCCAATCAAATATAGACGCACACAGTCCCGTGTATTTACTTTCGCCTGTGCGATTATCGATTTCTCTTCCAATTTATTTTTCGGAAATCAATTGCTCATACATTAGAAGATAATTGATCCAAATATGATTCGAGCTGGTGATGATATTATATTGATAAACTATAAAATTAATACAGAACGCTGTATGTGCGGTTATAAATGTTTGGCCAATATTTATACGTTATTAGGTTTGTCTTCTATGGTGATGTGATTTATAAACTTCGTAAGATTCTTGGTCATGATCACTTTCATACTATCTTTGTTAAACTTGTTAAAAGGTTTATCAAAAGAGGTTATGACCCTATCATTTTGCAACGTACTGTATGCTTGGTGGTGGACCCTTTTACAGTTCGCCACTATGCTTTCCTCTTTAATTGTATGATGACCGGACAGGCTGTGGACCCTATGATGACGCCTACCTAAAACCCATTGGGACGATGGCGTTTGATGTTTGTCTATGATCTTTCCTGTCGTGCCCTTAATGGTTTATTCTCTTGTTGCTCTGGCTTCTGCCAAGTCATTGAGTACCTTCATTGTGGCTTTCTAGGCTATTGTTTTTTTTGTATTATATTTACACGAGCATATTTGTGTTTTACTTATATTGCCTATTGATGCTGCCTTGTTGGTTAGAGATTGGATCATGGCGGGGATTTCTTTATTTACACTGTCCTGTGTTAATGGGATGACAGTAGGGAAAGTGTGATGGTTGGGGCACCCTAGAACCGGTTTAAACCCCCAGTGGCCTTTGTTGCCACTGACCGTTCCAAGGCGGTAGCCCTATTTTCAACCATTTTGTGTTTGAGATGTCGTTTGCATTTTTTATTACTTTTGCCTTCTCGTTTGTCTGTTTCCGTGTTTGTTTTTGTGTTTTGTGGTTGACTGTCGTCCTTGAATGCTGCTTTCCCTGTCCGATATGTTTATCTTTCTTGTATTGGGATATATGCACGAGTTCTTTTGCGTATTAATATTGCTCGACTTTAGGAGCGCAATATTTATGCGCAAAAAAACGAGTGCATATATCCCAATACAAATCTAATACTTTTTTTTATTGCATATGCATTTTTAATATAAAAACGAAGAATTAGAACAAAACAATACATGCATATAGGTTTTAACATTTAATTTTCAACAAAATAATTTATTTGAAATAAACATATTGTTGTTACATCATGGGAATTTTCACAATGAAATCGTCATGTGACATACCTTCTTTGACATGAACAGAAAATTGCATCAGTCACGAGAGAGTATATCGTACACACCCAATATGACTTTACTACACGTCAATATGGGCAAATATAACATGTGGTGTGGGGAGTGTAATAATACCATTCAATATTTTTGATATTTTACTAGTGGTATAAAGAAGGATAAAAATATCGGACTGGGAAAGCAGCATTCAAGGACGACAGTCACCACAAAACACAAAAACAAACACGCAAACAGACAAACGAGAAGGCAAAAGTAATAAAAAATGCAAACGACATCACAAACACAAAAGGTTTTGTGATAACATAATGTTAATGACGTCATGGACGTCACGTTAATGTACGTTTTCCGACGTAATGGGACGTTAAGTTATGTAATAAATAGAATCTAATATTCGTTCTCATTTATTATTGGATTTTTTAAACTCTTTAGCAACATTTATATAATGCTCGACAAGAGCCTCGCATTATATTATTTTGCAAACTCGTTTAATAATTGAATTGAATGTTGTTTAACGGCTCATCAACACAGTATAGGTTATTTAGAGCCGCCCCAGGGAGAGGGGAAGGATACATAGGAATCCGGGAACCTGCCCTACTCTTATTATCGAATAGATTCCTATGGTTCTTTAACGTGCTCGGAGGATAGACAGATACACGGGACTGCCCGGTTTACGTCCCCATCCTACGGACGAGGCTAAGGGAAAGTGTCTTGCCCAAGAACACACCGACGGAACTCAGTGGCACCACGGAGGATTGAACCCGGGACCTCCGGTTACAAATCCGCCGCGCTAACGACTGCGCCACGCCAGCCCTCTCGTTTAATAAATGCAATCATATAAGATCCTCTATAATCAAATCAAATAATCAAAAGTAAAAAGTACCCACTGTTATTGCTGTTATTTCCACAGAACAGATTTTGAGTGAGTATAACAGCTTAAGCATGTTTTTTAAAGTGTTCTTTTATGGTTGTAAGCACACTAATAATATGACTTCAAAATAGTACATTAAACAGTTTCAATTTTGTCAAGTAATCATCTTGACTTCAAAGGGAGACAATTGTACTATTGTGGAAAAAAAAAGCTGCTATCTACAATAGATGTGATTCTTTGGTAAGGAATATACAGAAAATATTGTCTCAGCAAACTTAGGTCTCAGCAGATTGAAGTATTTTGTTACAGAGTTGATGTATTTTAGGCCAAAAAATGCATGTTTAAAGGAAAAGGGGGATAAATTCCTTGTTCATAAACTTTTAAAATATTCTTTTTTTGGACTATTGGTGGCGGTATATATCATTTGTATACTGAAAGGAAAAAAGAAACGCATAATGAGTATTTCCTCTATATATTGTATTTTTAATATGCTACTGCTAATCGAATGGTACAGGGCGATATTAGGTCTGTCCTATCGGAAAGAAGGCTTACCCACTTAAAGTTTCATTATCGACAGAATACGCATTTGGCTCAAGCAGGTGAGCAAACTTAGGCTTTAAACGTTGCAATATCTTAACAATTAACACACTACTGAAATGGCTTGACTTTTTCCAGCGAAAGTTCAATATTTGTGAATTTCGTGTAACAAAGTATACTTTGATTAAAAGGTCTACTATACGACAGAGTTGTCCTTTCTGTAATTAGCTGTACCCACTTTTTGTACAAAACACATTGAGATATATCTGGAATATTACATGGAATCAGGTGTATATAATAGTGTAGTATAGGCAATTTTTTTATTATGCGTTTCTTTTTCCTTTCAGTATACATACATATCATTAATTATTTCCTGTTTTGTTGTCCATAAAATAAGGCAAAGAAATGTGGGTACTTTTTATTTTTGCTCAGTATATATATCGTTATCATTGTACTATTAGACGTGATAGAAGGAAGAAAGGCCTAAAAACACGTGACAAGTTTTATTTAATAGTATGTATTCAAGTAATAGTTGTATTGATATAGTTTGTTTTATTATAGTTTACTGATTGAACAGCATTACGGGTTCCCACCTTAATTCCATTAAGCGATGGGAAAGCTTATATTAACAGGATTTTATAATGGATATTTCAACAATATAACACGTTTAAAAACATTTTTTGCTGAAAAAACGCGATAACCTGTTTAAAATTTCTTATTAAATGTTTTAATTTTACAATAGGCAAACTTTTTAAGCCGAAACTAAGGTTTTATTTCATACTCCAGTCAACCCCGTTCTCGCTTCTTGGAGAAGGGGTTGAATGGGGTATGAAAGTTAATACTCGGACCACGTAATGTTGTTTTTTAAATATGCATGCATTATAACATGTTGTGACTTATTCGCGTTTAGTTGTTACTTTCCTGGTAATTAATCAATCCCCGTGATAATATAGGTTTTAGTGATTCAGATACGAAATACGTTTATTGACAAAGAATGAAAAAGTGCAGCAATGCATAGTGGGATTGCTGTATGTGTCGATTATCACGATTATCACGGGGATATATTCAGTATTTTGTTAGCATTAGCTAATCTTTTTTTTGATTTGTATATATATTGTTCTCTACATTTCTTAAAAAAATAGTTTTTAAACTAAAATAATTATATGAGAAAATGAATATCGCACGGCCATTTTTCGTTTTATGTAGATGATCTCAGTAAATGTGCAGTTGTATTGCTACATATTTATCCAAACATCGACTTCCTTTTCTTCATATACTTTGGATTGTATTCGTTTTCAAACTTGGCAAAGCATTCACTTCCGAGTCTGTCACAGTCACACAGTCCGCGCTGGCATCGGGAATTGGTGTTTGCTGTAATTGAGAAATATATACTGAGCAAACATAAAAGTACCAATTCAGTTCAAAATTAAGGGATATATTATAAGTTAGATTGCAACTGATGAGCAGTCAGAGTAGAATAAATAATTTTCAAACAATAGTCTACAAACAAATATTAAAAAACTCTGCGAAACCTTAGAAAATCAACTGTGTATAAATAAATACATTTAGAATGGCCATTTTTTGCTGTTATTTTTAAGTTATATGTTTACGTAAAACGTGTGTCTTTTGCTTATTACAATATGTATATAAATGTGTGTACTAGTTAGTAGCGTTCAATGTTTCACGTTAGTAAAATGTAATGTTATATATAGATAATACAGTTATGCACATGAACATATTAACAATTTAATATACTGAAAGGAAAAAGAAAGGGATAATCAAAAAGTTGCCTATACTACACTATTATACACACCTAATTCAAACATGCTTTCAAACACAATTATAAATTATTTCTATTTCAAGATAACAGGTGTTCTGCTCAAATTAAGTTGTGTTAATAGTGAATACTTGTTTTGAATGCCAGCTTGAAACATAGTATTAATGTTACGTGCATGTATTCACTTGCTATTGTTTATAAGTTGCTGTTGTTATCAGAAGGCCTCATGGAAGATAAGTGTTGTGCAATTGTTTGTATAATCTTAATGAGTTGTACCTTCATGAAATAAAGAATTTATTATTATTATTATTATTATAATTCCACGTAATATTCCAGATATATCTCAACGTGTTTTGTACAACTAATTACAGAGAGGACAACTCTGTCATGTAGTAGAGAGAGGACAACTCTGTCATGTAGTAGAGAGAGGACAACTCTGTCATGTAGACAGAGAGGACAACTCTGTCATGTAGTAGACCTTTTAATCAAAGTATACTTTATTACTAGAAATTCATAAATGTTGAAGTTTCGCTTGAAAAAGTCAAGCCATTTCAGTATTGTGTGTTTAATGTTAAGAGATTGCAACGTTTAAGGACATATTTCGAGCCTATTGTATTGGGTGGGGAGAGAGAATTTCTGGTAAATCACTGTTAGCCATACAATTTCATGAGCAAAGTGTGATATTCAATTTTTCTTCAGATTATGAGGCCCACCCAATGAAGCATGTTTGACCAGTACACATAATAACACATTAAAGAATGGTGTATATGTATTGTGTTGTGTTCTGATTGTTGGTCTAAAAACAATTAAGAAATACCAGATAAGTTTTGTATTCAAAAGCTAAATTATGAACATATATTTCTTCATTAAAGTAAATTACAAAGTGTTGTTAAGCTATTCTTACCCTCAATATAGCAATGCTATACAAATAAAAAACTAAGAGCGGACTTCAATCTATATACCTGAGATGATCAGCCATGAAGCGTGCTGGCTGTAAATATTCAAGCTTCCCATGCTTTTTCAATGACCAAGTAGCGTTGGGAAAAGAAGTTTGCTTGAGCAAAATGCTCATTCTGTCGATAATGAAACTTTAACGGGGTAATCATTGTTGTATTCGGTGCTGTTTAAACCTTCTGTCCGATAGGACATGCCTAATGTCGCCCTGTACCATTCAGTTAGCAGTACCATATTAAACATACAATATATAGCGGAAATAACCATTATGCGTTTCTTTTTCCTTTCAGTATATAATGGTTCAGACACCTTCTCTGCATATTTGCGGTGAAGGCAAAAACAACAATATTATGGCACAAATTTCAGTACTATTGACTTTTTAAATATTGAGTAGTTCTGCTCAACCCGGGGATGGAGGGCGTAAATGATAGTAAGCACTTTTCACTATCGTTCATGAACAGTCTCAATCAAACCGAGACTGCAATATTTTTTTGCATTTATGGTGTACCAGTATTTCCAATTTTCTCTTTTCGTACTTTTTAACTGCTAAAGTATTATTTGGTATCTCATAATATATAAATATCACATTCATGAAAGGGTGATTATCACCCTCGGCTTCGCCTCGGGTGATAATCATATCCTCAGAGTGAACATTCTTACTATCACCCTCTCATGAATGTGATATTTGTTTTATTATACCGAAATCCCGTCGGGCAAAAACAAGATTCATTTTCAGTACCGATTTCACTTTGCCAGATTCCTTTTTCGAAAAAAACTTTTTTTCTAAAAGTTGCTAATCGGAAATAACGTAACTAAGAAAATGAGTGGTAGTTTATTGAAATCGGTCAAGTACTTTTGAAGTTATGATGAGTTAAAAATAGCAATTTCACCATACTGAGCCGATGAAATCACCGGAACAGCGCGCATCAAAGCTGCGCATGTGATATTGTTTTTACTATCACCCTGCGATTTACTATCACCCTGTACTATCACCCTCGCGTGAGATAGTAAGAAATTACACATTGTTGTCTATGAGGATTTAGCATGGGCGTCTTATGTGAGGTATAATAATATATAAATACGTTTTGTTTATTATGTTTACTTAGTTGTTGGTATATTTTGCATATATATATATTTCACTATCGCTGTCAAGTTTATACATGTGTGTACGAGAGGTGTTTAACATCATATAACATAATACCTTTGTTTAAGATGTTATTTGTTAGAGGAAATGGTTATCATTAAACATGCGTGATTTGATTTTGTGAAACTGTTATTTAAAACATATGCATTTAAAAATAATCTTTAAACTACATTTTCAATTCGGTACCCACTAGTTTCCAATTTTAAACCTATATGTTTCTTTTGCCGTAGAGTTTTACCAAAAACCAACTAATGTCACTAAATGTAAATCGTTATTGTTTAAACTGTGTTTAAATTTAAATATGATCGTATGTTTTATTTTAAGTCAAATATAAATGTTGAATTAAAAGTTCGAAATTTTAAGAAATTGACAAATTATAGGACAGTTTGCTAGTATGTTACCAATGCTTTTATAAATTATTATTATAATAGCTATTGTTGCTGCATTATCACATACCATATATTTTGGTCAAAGATTATATTTTTTCATCATTATTAGCAAATGTGTGTGTTTTGCCCCTAAATCTTAATTTATATATGTTTTCATTTATTTTCTTATAGGAAAGAATAGACACTTATTTTTTATAGAGGAGGACATCATAACAATGCCTGGAGTTGATGTTTCGAACTAGAAGTTTTTATAGATTTAATAATTTTCGAAGTTTTTGTTCAGGTTAATTTTCGATGAAATCGTGAATACCGACAAATAGCAAAAAAATGTATATTCCATTTTTACGTTCACACATGGACATATCAGACTACTTTTACCTAAAACGACACATCACAAGCATTTGTTTTCAATTTGTTTTGCCGTTACTTTTTATAATTGAAGATTTTTGCTTCAAAATGTCATTCTTTACCATTTTACAAAAATATGGTTGGAGTAGAATTAGAAATCACATAATAGGTCGGGTCATAATGTTTTATATCGAAAGAAACATTGGACGTGACATTAAAATTAACATATTCGACGAGAATATCAAGATGTTTGAAAACTGGTACAAAAGGAAAGTGTTACGTTATAAGTTGAACACCTCTCGTATTTGTTGTCTTATGACCCATTGGAATTATCTGAATAAACTATCAAAACAAAACAATTAATTTGACACACAGTTAAGAATTTATTGTGTAAGTTAAGAGAGATTGACTAGTAGCAAATTGAACAGATATAGACACTATGTATATGTTTTAAATTTTTATATTATGCTTGCCTCCATTTAACAAGAAAAATAATTACCCACTTTTCTTTCCCGTATTTTGTGGACAACAAAACAGGAAATAACATTAAGGGTATGTTTGTAATAACTTGATAGACCGCCACCAATAGTCCCAGCAAATAATTAGTTGAATAGTGTAGGTACACACTCCCTTCTTTTCTCAGAAATGCATGTTTGCCCTTAAAAATATAAAGTCTATGAAAAATACATAAATGTGTCCACGACAACATTTTCTATGGGTTCCTTACTTCCCCCACCTCCACTCACCACAAATAAAAATAAAAAACATAACACAGCTTTTGTTAATAAAGGTTTTTGATTATCCAAAATTATCAAATTACCTCCCTTTGACGTTTTATATCATCCACAATAGATTCTTTCTTGGTAAATTGAAAATGCTTAATGAAATAGTTGGTTCTCAATTAAGTTTGCTTACCATCATCAAACATGGTTTTATTACAACACACAAAAACTGGCCTATAGAAATCTTAACTTTAATAGTGAGTACTTTTATTTTTTGCTCCGTAAATATGCAATAACGATGGGATTTTTGCTTGTTTGTTTGATAGTGCATGTTATTGCTCTTTTAGTTCGTCCAGTAGTATACCTTCAATACAGCGAAGACATGTCCTATCGGGAAACACGTACATGATCTTGAAAGGTAACTATGCTCCAGAGGTCATCGCGGTTGGTAACTATGTTCTAGAGGTCCTCGCGGTTGGTAACTATGCTCTAGAGGTCCTCGCGGTTGGTAGTTGTTTAAAGACCTATTTCGTTCTAAAAAGTGCTTTATCAACAACGATTTGTATTTAGTACAGATAACTTTTTATTTTGCCTCCCTGTATCCCTGAGATAATCGGTAGCATGTTAGCAGTAAATAAGCAAGCTTTAAATGCATTTAAAATGACCATTTAGCGTCATTAATAGTGCATATACATACTTAATGTGTCTTACTAACTATCGAAGCTTGTTAACTTGTAAAACAGTGTGTTATTTTCGTTTCAAGTAAGTATATGTTGTTGTACATGGACATGGTAGTACAACAATGTAATTATATGTTGTTGTACATGGACATGGTAGTACAACAAAGTAAGTATATGTTGTTGTACATGGACGTGGTAGTACAACAAAGTAATTATATGTTGTTGTACATGGACATGGTAGTACAACAAAGTAATTATATGTTGCTGTACATGGACGTGGTAGTACAACAAAGTAATTATATGTTGTTGTACATGGACGTGGTAGTACAACAAAGTAAGTATATGTTGTTGTACATGGACGTGGTAGTACAACAAGGTAATTATATGTTGTTGTACATGGACGTTGTAGTACAGCAAAGTAAGTATATGTTGTTGTACATGGACGTGGTAGTACAACAAAGTAATTATATGTTGTTGGACGTGGTAGTACAACAAAGTAAGTATATGTTGTTGTACATGGACGTGGTAGTACAACAAAGTAAGTATATGTTGTACATGGACGTGGTAGTACAACAAAGTAATTATATGTTGTTGGACGTGGTAGTACAACAAGGTAATTATATGTTGTTGTACATGGACGTGGTAGTACAGCAAAGTAAGTATATGTTGTACATGGACGTAGTAGTACAACAAAGTAATTATATGTTGTTGGACGTGGTAGTACAACAAAGTAATTATATGTTGGTGTACATGGACGTGGTAGTACAACAAAGTAAGTATATGTTGTTGTACATGGACGTGGTAGTACAACAAAGTAATTATATGTTGTTGTACATGGACGTGGTAGTACAACAAAGTAAGTATATGTTGTTGTACATGGACGTAGTAGTACAACAAAGTAAGTATATGTTGTTGGACGTGATAGTAAAACAAAGTAATTATATGTTGGTGTACATGGACGTGGTAGTACAACAAAGTAAGTATATGTTGTTGTACATGGACGTGGTAGTACAACAAAGTAAGTATATGTTGTACATGGACGTGGTAGTACAACAAAGTAATTATATGTTGTTGGACGTGGTAGTACAACAAGGTAATTATATGTTGTTGTACATTGACGTGGTAGTACAGCAAAGTAAGTATATGTTGTACATGGACGTAGTAGTACAACAAAGTAATTATATGTTGTTGGACGTGGTAGTACAATAAAGTAATTATATGTTGGTGTACATGGACGTGGTAGTACAACAAAGTAAGTATATGTTGTTGTACATGGACGTGGTAGTACAACAAAGTAATTATATGTTGTTGTACATGGACGTGGTAGTACAACAAAGTACGTATATGTTG
>JAWPHD010013269.1:0-69522 GCA_037043455.1 Cyrtodaria siliqua
TTTAATTCAGTGACATACCTATGTTTCAGTCAGGTACCATATCGATTCTGCCCAAATATGGCCCAAATGTACCGAAGCATTGTGGTGTAGTGGTTATAGCGTCTGCCTTGCATTCGGTAGGTCGTGGGTTCGAGTTCCCTGACCGCGTCATACCAAAGACTTTAAAAATGGAGTAGTCACTTGTTACCCTTACCTGACGAGCAAATAATGGGTAGTGCTACGACTGATTGACCAGTGTCAAAATAATGTGACAGGATGGGTGGGGTATCATGTCTACTACGGCGTGGTATTCCAATGTGGCAGAACTATAAAGAAACCATTGAGTTCGCTGCTTCAAGTAGACATATCATCAAATCACACAACAACACACAGATAAAAGTCCAGACATTGTGCCTATAATCGTCGGGTAGGACGCCTGTCGTAGGTGGAGGGACTATAATCCCTAGAAATACACACACACACACACATGGCCCAAATGTACACATAGAAAACGGCAGTTTTCCGAGTAAAAGCAGTTCTTGCAAAATCGGAGACTGTAAGAAAGAACTAACACTTGTAGCATGATTTTCTTTCAATAACATCTTTATTTGATGTTCAAAAAAGTTCATCGAAATATACCGAATAATAAAAAAAAAAATCACAGTTTAAAAACATAGGTCAAAAAACGAAATTAACAAAACTTAACAAAAGTAAAGGTTAACGACAATAGCCCAGATTTAGAAAGTGCAATCAAATACACAGAAAATATTCACAAACTCGCTAATATTGCATGTAATAATATCTCATGTATCAACTTTACACCGCATTGTAAAGTGGAAACACGAGATATTAGCGAGTTTTTGAATATTTTCTGTGTATTTGAAGAACTACCTTAATCTATGCTATGGGCTTTAACCTTTACATTTGTTAAGTTTTGTTAATTTCGTTTTCAGACCTATGTTTTTAAACTGTGATTTATTTATTTTTTATTCGGTATATTTCGATGAAATTTTGTGAGCACACCAAATAAAGATGTTGTTAAAATAAAATTATGCTACAGTTGTTAGTTCTTTCTTACATTCTCTGATATTGCAGGAAAACAAAGTGGATACTTTTTATTTTTGCTGAGTATATATGCGTTATGACAATTCGTATAAAATCACCATTGATTTGTTTTGTCACTGACATGTATTATAATATGCTTTCAAAGCTCACCATATTAAAGGGACACATGGCAATCTTGAATTTTTAAAAACTCACGGCGTCCGGTTAGTTTTTCTTTTAACTTGAATTTGTTTAATCATTAATATTAATTGTTAGAATAGTTCAAAGCACGTTGTTTTTACGTATTACTAACTTTTTATAATATTGCAGTATCAATATAGTTTAAAGAAATGGTAAAATAATGAAGAAAAATGAAATCCCATTTTTTTATTTAATAATATGCAAGAAGTTTTCAAGTAAAAATGACGCAGAATAAGTAAATCGAGGAGCAAATTGTAATGTTTGAATAAAACTCAAGACTGCCATGTGTCCCTTTAACTATGTATACTCAGTACATTTGAAAACGCAACACTTGGTAATTCTTGAATTTCTAGAGATGTAATAGATGTCCTCGTGCAAAATGTGTTTTAGCTGAAATAAGTAGAGCAACTCCTATGCAACCAGGCGCGTAGCTGGGCTTACGCACCTACGCACGTG
The DNA here is from genome assembly GCA_037043455.1 of Cyrtodaria siliqua. Classification (NCBI taxonomy): domain Eukaryota; kingdom Metazoa; phylum Mollusca; class Bivalvia; order Adapedonta; family Hiatellidae; genus Cyrtodaria; species Cyrtodaria siliqua. The sequence continues at coordinate 1,681 of JAWPHD010013269.1, forward strand.
CGTGCAATCATTTGTCAATGTCCGAAAAAATAAAAATCGAAAAAAATGCGAAAAAACGCAAAAAAAACAACTGAAGGGGAGCGGGTGGAAGGGATCAGTTGCATTAAAGTTCCGTATGCCGTACCTGATTTAATTTTGTCTTCTGATTTCAATGTGTATTAAAATAGCAGTCAAAATAGGCTTAAAATTGCTATGAAATATACGCCAAAACTCACCTATGATCGTCTGGCAAAAAATAATCACGGTGGAGCATCACCCCGGACCCCACCAGCGGAGGTGCGTAACTCAAATTTGGACCCAGCTACGCGTCTGGCAACTGTTTATCGCCATGTATTAACCTTTGGCACAAAGAAACTTTTGTACAAGCATAAAATACAATCTTGATTGAGACAAAAAAACAGCGGACGAAAAATAATCGAAAATCAAAAATGTTGAGTTTTTAAATGGACTGAGTGTATATTGTATATATAAGAATTAGATCTAACTTCGAATTTCAGCTGTATATCGGCGAGTGTAAGAAAACACGAGCCATAATACAACTGAAATTCTAAGTTTAATAATACTAACCATGTAATTGTTTTATCATGCAACTGTTTTAAATAACATAATTTACCTGAAAAACAATGGAAATGGAAATTTACGTCTTCTGCGGTCAAAATACAAATGGAGAATAGCTTGTCAGGGGTAGTAACTTTGGCAAAAAATGTTTTCGGCGTTTAAGTATATCTAAATCGATAATATCGCAAAATAGTTTCTTTTGATAATGTATTGTATATCTAAATTGATAAGCATAACAAATATTGTATATAACTGAAGTTTAAATGGCTGATTCCTGAAGTCATCGAATAATGGCGCGTGTAGCCACTAGCATAATAGAGGCCGTTTCCCCCACGCCCCCTCCCCCCTCCTTCCCCAACACCCACACCTTTAGTGAGTATTCAGTACCCACGGCCCGGGTTAAACTAGTATTCAGTACTCGAGTATCCATGTTAAATAGTATTCAATACTCGGGTCTAAAATGAAGGAGTATTCAGTACTCAGCTCTAGATTAGAGAGTATTCAGTACTCGGGTGGGGGGAGGGGGGGAAACATCCATATAATACAGCGGTTGGGTGGAAAATATTAGGTTGGTAGACAATAGCTGTATTTGTATGTTGCATGATAAAATATGTGATTGTTTCCATAATCTCCTGTAAGAAGGGAATGAATGAATTAAGACAGGCCATGCTCTCATCAACTGTACTATTTTAAAATAATTGTGTTTAGGTATATTCTAGAAACAAATGTCCGTTATATTGGTGTTATATGCGTCTTTATTTAAAATAATAGTTCCATAATTATATTCATCGATTCGTGTGTATCTGCAAAATATGTTGTACATAAAAATTGTAACGTGTATGAAACAGTATCACTGTTACTATAATTACGTGGATTTCGAATAGCTCGGCTCTATTTGATTGTGTTTTGATCGAGGCGAAATGGAAGTAGAGCTGAAGTTCGCTATGTTATCATGGCCCAATCAGATTGTTTTTATTTTTCTTCTAGACTGCTACTCAGAGTTTAAATATAAACGCTGTAGAAGTCCGCCATTATGTTTACCTGCTTGTTTTATAGGCGTAGCCATTTTCACACTTTATAGATATCCCGCCAGCTTACTTCCGTTATGTAAGTGACGCGTCTGCATTATGTAAACAATATTGAGTGAAAGCCCAATACATGGCTTATTTCTGTCATGTCGTCGTTTCGTTATTTCGCCGCGAAAAGACGACAGAACGAAAAGACGACAGGACGAAAAGACGCCAAATGCAGCGCCTGAAAAGACAACAGAACGAAAAGATGACAGAACGACAGAACGAAACGACGACATTTCATGGGCGAAAAGACGACAGAACGCCACGCGAAAAGACGAAAAACACGGCACTTCAGTCGCGAAAAGACGCCATTTGATATTGTCGTCTTTTCGTTATTTCGTGTGGCCTTCTGTCGTCTTTTCGTTTTTTGTTCTTTTCGCCTTCCGGTTGACATGCGCATTTCGGCAATGCGGCCGTTTGCATGGGAAACGCGTGTAATGTGTAATCCCTGTGTTATTAAATTCGCATGTCAACCGGAAGGCGAAAAGACGACAGAACGACAAGACGATAAGACGACAGAACGAAAAGACGACAGAACGAAAAGACGACAGAACGAAAAGACGACAAATGCATCACGAAAAGAAGACAGAAGGCCACACGAAATAAATAAAGACGACAATATCAAATGGCATCTTTTCGCGGCTGAAGTGTCGTCTTTTCGTCTTTTCGAGTGGCGTTCTGTCGTCTTTTCGCCCTTGAAATTTCGTCTTTTCGTTCTGTCGGTTCTGTCGTATTTTCGTTCTGTCGTCTTTTCGCGCTGCATTTGGCGTCTTTTCATCCTTTCGTTCTTTTCGTTCTGTCGTCTTTTCGCGGCGAAATAAAGAAAAGACGAAAAGACGACAAATGGCAGAAATCAGCCACCATATAGATCAGACGCTTGACCACGATCTTGGTTGGAATGCGCTTTACTTAGCCGTAATCACACTGATCAACCGGCTGCAGGGAAGTCAGATGGTTGCAGAGAAGTCGGATTGGCGAAATTGTTGGAAGTGGATGGTGGGTTTAGTATTTTTGCTTTCGTTTGCGTATTTTTCTAAAATGTTTGGAAACTGATTATGAAGCTTTGAAAAGGTATGACAGAGGAAGCTTTCACTTTAAAAACCCGGTAATAAAACGACCTTAGTGCGTATAGCACCCTGTATAAATGTCCAAAGATATAGTAAAAACAATGAACTTTGCAGAATAAACACAAATAACGAACTGATATTCGCAATTGTAATTCAATTTAAAACGCTTGTCAAGATCGGCAATCCTTTCTGTATAACTGTACAAAGTAGCTCATTGAAATAATGAAAAAGTTCCGAGTTATAGAATTTTAAAGCCGACAGGGTAAAAAAAAAGCTAACTGAGAATGTCAGATATGTTTTACAAGTGCAAACGAAGAAGTCAGATAGATTTAAGTAATTATTTCGCGTTTTTGACGATTGCTAGGGTAACCACTGTACATTTTGGATGCAGGAGACAGGCTTGAGGACCCCTCTATACCAGTACAATGAGGCCCTAAAAGGCAATAAAAAGGGGTATCTGGTGTTTTTCAGATAAAAAATAATATACTGCTTTTACTGGCTCGGTCATCAAAGTAATGCGTACTTTTAACATTTATAACATTATAAGTACAATTTAATAAGTTCACTATCATTTTAAAGTATATATTTGTAACCATAGCAACAGCAGTACTGCATTGGAACCCAAAAGCGGGGTATTTTATTGCTAAAACACCATTGAAAGATAAAAAATGTACATTTTTAATCCATAAAAATAACTGCATTTCTGCAAGTTATATTTGTTTTACCTACTTATGTAATACAATACATTGATATCTCCATAGAGGGTGGATACATATTATTACAATGTTGCGGATACAATGTTAATATAACATCGTCCAGTCTATATGGATGTGTAGTGGCCATATTTCATGGCAACATAACAGCACTGACATACATTTAGTATATATTACTTTGATTTATTTACTAAGCACCAAGTTTAAAGTTCTCTTTTTAATTTTTTAATTGATTTAGTAATCCAGTTTAAGGATGTTGGCTGGGCAAGTTTTGACATCTTCAAGTCTAAACATTTTATTTTTTAAATCATAGTTTTATTTGACAACAGAATTGTTTCATTTTTTCCATTCTAGTAGATATGGATATAATGTAGCTTTAAGATGGTAACATACCAAATTTTAAGCTATTTTTTTTTCTCATATTTTTTCCGTCATTTGTGATCATTTTTTGTTGTCAACAAAATAGGGGGTATGGGTAGCTCTGAGTAGAATTTATCCTTTTGCTATAGAATAAATCAGATTTTTGTTTTTCAGTAGTGGAATACATATATAAAAGTAGATACTGAGCTAATTTTATTTTCGATCTCCGTGTCAATATTGTGCGTACAGTAGTTTACATTGAAAATGTCAAAATAACTCTAAAATGGGTGTAATTTAAAGAATTTTTAATAAAAAATAATTAGAAACCTGGTGACCTAGATATTTTTTTACTTGTTTTGAAAGAAATGTCATAGGGGCCTTGACATATACAAGTTTTAAAACAAGTTGATCATTAGAACATAATTCTTTATCTTGAATTAATTTTTCGGTAAAAATAAAAGTGGGTGGTGTACGGTCCGTATATGTTTGGTTTTTAAAGTAAATTGAATTGAATTGAATGTTGTTTAACGGCTCATCAACACAGTACAGGTTATTTAGAGCCGGAAGGATACATAGGAATTAGAGGGGAAGGATACATAGGAATCCGGGAACCTGCCCTACTCTTATTATCGAATAGATTCCTATGGTTCTTTAACGTGCTCGGAGGATAGACCGATACACGGGACCGCCCGGTTTACGTCCCAATCCGACGGACGAGGCTAAGGAAAAGTGTCTTGCCCAAGAACACACCGACGGAACACAGAGGCACCACGGAGGCACCACGGAGGATTGAACCCGGGGCCTCCGGTTACAAATCCGCCGCGCTACCGACTGCGCCACGCCAGCCCCCTTTTAAAGTCAAAAGACGAATGAGGATTACAATTGTTTTTGTATGATTTGAAAAATATGTATATATGCAATCGAAAGTAATTGTTGTTTTTCAATAAACTTAATGTTATGAAAACAATTGTGAAAATGTATAATGATTATATTTTTCCTCTTTTTAGCAAAATTTTGAAGTTAGAATTATGTGCCTGCTTCAATGACGTCTAGTGGGGGAAAAAGTGTGGGTAACCTAGCCTTTTTTTTGATAATTTTGAATCTAAATTATACCAAAGAAGCTTTAAATATGAATTTAACAAAAATCTCATCACTACGTCCTTTCCCAGCCAACCTCCTTAACAAAAATATATCACTGAGGCTCTAAAGGAGGCATCTCCTGCTTAAATAAATTATTAAAAGAGAGAACACCTTATATGCTTTATAAAATGATTCTTATTCACAAATTATATCATTCCATATACTGATGTTATGGACAAGATGAATTCCTTCAAACACATTTAAAAATATATCATTTCAATTATAATTATCAATATAAATACTCATTAATTTGCATTAAAACATCTGTTTATAGTGACACATATTATTATTATTAAAAATACATTGTTTATTGAAACATTTAATATGTATTGACGTATAAATTACTGTGCACTTCATGTAAAGCTGACTCAGTGAGTTTGTTACGTTGATGAATGTTTTGCTTTTTATTTGTAATGCCATGCCAATTCTCTGCTAAATATATTCAACATTCAGTAAAATATGCGATAGTCATGACGATTTCCTTGGTAGAGCAAATATATAAATGATAATTTCTGTTCTTTAATTTCTGCTGACATTTACACTGGCCAATCCAGAAGCATAGCAGTGGAAGTTGGCCTTCAAGCACCTACAGCAACTAGAGCAGGATATTTTACACCGAATGAGTTCACGACATACTTTTGATGCCTCAGCTTGTGTACTCCAAACAAAGTGATCCAGTCGTGTCTGAACCTAGCCCTAGTCTGATGGCACTGGCGTTCCGGGGCAATTTAAGCGCATTTAGCCGACAATATGATGAGCCTGGTAAACCGCCTTTCTGATATGTTGTACCAGTGCACTGATTGGTGGATGTATGCTTCTTGGTGTGGCTGTGTCTCTACGAGGGCCTGTGCTTCCGTGTCACATATACAGACGTGTAAATATGGACGAGGAGAAACACATCTTTTTCTATCATCGAGACATCTCCACCATCGATTGCATCTGGTGCTGATGTTATGCTTGAAAAATGTGTTTAGCTTTGGTTTAACCAAAACCATTAAATGACGAGGCATTGTCAAAGTCCGATATTGCATGAAAGAAAAGAATTTAAACTGTTCATTAACAGCTAATCATCAATCAGTTAATACATACCTACCTTCTTTAACATGCTCGGATGATAGACGTCGATACACGGGACCTATTGGCTTTCATACCAACATGACGCACGCGGCTTATGAAGCAACGGAGAAGTCCAGTGGCATCTGTGATAAACTGTCCCCAAGCAGCCTCAATATAAAGAGGTTCAAACAGGAAAGCATCATACAACGTATACACAACACATAGACGCGTCCGTTACAGCTAGACTACAACATTATCATTACTCTCTTGTTTCATGATTCAGGCATGGGCAATGTGAAGAAGCTGAGTCTTCATGGTTACATGGCTGAAGAGCAGATATATAAAAAGTTTTAGCATCATCATTGCTTGCATCCTCTTTTCGAAGGTCTAGGGATGGCATGGTCCAGTAGATAGCGAGGCGAACTTGGAACTGGAGGCCATGGATTCAAGCCTCGTCTGCGCCACTGAGTTCCATCGATGTGTTCTTGAGCAAGACCCTTTCTCTTAGCCTCACCCATCGGATGAGGACGTAAACCAGGTGGTCCCGTATATCGGAGTCTATCCTACGATCATATTACAGAATCATGGGAATCTATTCATTAGTAATAGTTGGGCAGGTCCCCGGATTGCAGTACTAGTTCATCCTCTTTCTCTGTGGCAGCTCTAAATAACCTTCAATGTGTCGATGGACATAACCTTCAATGTGTCGATGGACCGATAAATAACAAAAACTGAATTCAGGTATTCACATGTTCATACAAATTCAGGTATTCACATGTTTATACAAAGTAAGGCCTGCTGGTACAGAAAATTCTTCCGTGCACTTTAAATAACAAGAACTGGTGTATTTGTCATTTTACAGGAATGTCTTCCGTTTTGATGGCAAGATGTTGTAGCAGCTGCATCTGTTCACACCCCGGACGATACATATTCGTGATTCTTTATTGAGTTCTTTGAAATTGAGGAAAAGCTTGTCTGCATAGTTTCAATGATTTTACGCCGTTGAAGAGATTTACGTTTAACTCAAGTGATTGCACTGCAACGCCACCAATACTAATCACATACTAGTTACCAACCACGGGACAATCTTCTAAGCCTATACCTTCGAGAGATCCAAGTAAATTAGACTTTAGTTCTATACTCAGTTGCAATGGAAACTGGACAATTCGAAAACTTTACTTTACACCCTATCCTGTTTATCAAGCGACAGTCCCTTAATGATTTTACCTATTGAAAAACAAATGACAACCTGATATTGGCAATGGAATGATAAAAACTTTGATACCAAGCATGGCATATTCATTTTGGAATGTGTCAACTTAATTTTATTTAAAAAACTTTTATACAATTAAATCTAAACAAAACTCAATGTCCACTTTCTTTTGCAACTGAGTATATTTTCATTTTATTTTGTACTGCCAATGTTGGTGGCATTGCATGGTTTCTCATTGTTAATCATCGGTTCTTTTTGTTTCCCTTGCATCGGAATTGTGGAAGATTGGGTTTCCTTTGTTGGTCATAGAATGATTGATGTTTTCACTTTTCTGTTTCCTCTGCCTCTCTCACTGACACAATTGTGTCTTCGATCATTCGTCAAAACATTTGTGTCATTGCTTATGAAGTATGGTAAGTCATTTCTATTGCTTCCTTTGTGCTGATAATTGATTTGACATGGTCAAACAACCTTGTCTGTTGCGTCCTTATTTTCCCGATCGTAATTTGTTATAAAAAGTATAAATACGTGTATATACTTAGACTGGCTGTCGTCCCAGTGGTTTTAGTTTAATTTAATCAGAATAAAAAAAAAAAAATCTTAATCCTGAAAATGTTTATCAGCCTTTTTCTGAATAGCTCTGAACCGCTGATGTTTGAAGACGATACTTCAAAGGGGACTTAATGCAGACTATTGTATTTGATGACAGCTTGAGTAACATGAACAAACATAAGGACATAGGACATAGCCAGTCAAGTATGCACTATTTGAATTGACTTTACATGTGCGCTTTCTTTCGCTTCAAATATAGATACATTAAATCTAAGCTAAACATCCTGAAATCTAACGTACGATCGTCAAGAGCCCCATGACCAATTGGCGGTTGCCCCTTGGAACCCCTCGGGCGTACAGTTCAAATTCATCCAGCTACGCCCCTGCAAACAAATATGTTCCTCGGATTGCTTACTTTCGCTTATATGCACCTTTTGTGAACGCGGACGCATGTTTACTTTTATGCTATGTGTAAAAAGCTGCGTGAAGTTGGCTCTAATACGAAAATTGACATTCGACATTCGACATATGACATTCAAAAACATCCTTCAAAGTGAATGTCGTTTCACGCGACATAAACATTCGACATACGACATTTGACATACGTCATTCGACATACGGAATTCGGCATATGACATGCAAAAACATCCTTCAAAGTTAATTTCGTTTCACGCGACATGCAACATTCGACATTCAACATTCAAAAACACCCTTCAAAGTGAATGTCGTTTCAGGTGACATACAACATTCGACATACGACATTCGACATACAACATTCAAAAACATCCTTCAAAGTGAATGTCGTATATCGAATGTTGTATGTCGAATTTCGTATGTCATGCGAAATGACATTCACTTTGAATGTTGTTTTTGACTGTCGTATGTCGAATGTCGTATGTCGAATGTCGTATGTCACGTGAAATGACATTCACTTTGAACGATGTTTTTGAATGTTGTTTTTCTAATGCCGTATATCGAATGTCATATGTCGAATCTAGTATGTCGAATGTTGTATGTCGCGTGAAACGACATTCACTTTGAAGGATGTTTTTGAATGTTGTTTTTCGTATGTCGAATGTCGTATGTCAAATGTTGTATGGCGAATGTTGTATGTCTAATATTGTATGTCACGTGAAACGACATTCACTTGGAAGGATGTTTTTGAATGTCGTATCTCGAATGTCGTATGTCAAATGTCGTATGTCACGTGAAACGACATTCACTTTGAAGGATGTTTTTGAATATCGTATGTCGAATGTTGTATGTTGTATGTTGACTGTTGTATGTCGAATGTTGTATGTCGATTGTTGTATGTCTCAATGAGCGACATTTCAAAACAAGAGGCCCAAGAGGGCCTGTGGACGATCTACTGGCTAAAGATAAAGTTTATGCACAAGGGGCCATAACTCTTTCAAATATCGTTCAACCAGAACATGGTGATGATATAGGCAACTAGGCTTGGTACTGATTGTCCCTGACAAGTTTCGTTGAAATCCAGCCAGAGGTTCAGGAGAACTAGTCTGTACAAAGTTAGTGCATTAAAACTTTTAAGGGGCCATAACTCTGCCAAAATTCATTCAACCAGAACACGGCAATGATAGGTTCAACTAGGCTTGGTACTGATCATCCCCATCAAGATTCGTTGAAATCCAGTAAGGAGTTCAGAACAGACTAATCTGGACGTTTCTCTATTAAAACCTTTAAAGGGCCATAACTCTGACAAAAATCATTCAACCCGAATATGGCGATGATATGCACAACTAGGCTTGATACTGATCATCCTTGTCAAGTTTCGTTAAAATCCAGCCAGGGGTTCAGGAAAACTAGCCCGGAAAATGTTTGTATCAAAAACATTTAAAGGGCCATAACTCCACCAAAAATCTGTTAACCGGAATGCGACGATGATATGCACAACTAAGCTTGGTGCTGACCATCCCTGTAAAGTTTCGTTGAAATGTGGGGAGACATTCAGGAGAAAAATCCAGCCAAAGTTTGTGTATTAAAACATTTAAAGGGACATAACTCTGCCAAAAATCATTCAACCGGAACACGGCAAAGATTTGCACAACTAGACCTGGAACTGATCATCCCTAAAAAGTTATGTTTAAATCCGGCCAGGGGTTCAGGAAAACTAGTCAGGAAAAAGTTTGTGTATTAAAACCTTTAAAAGGACATAACTCCGCAAAATCATTCAACCGGAACACGGCAAAGATTTGCACAACTAGACCTGGAACTGATCATCCCTAAAAAGTTATGTTTAAATCCGGCCCGGGGTTCAGGAAAACTAGTCAGGACAAAGTTTGTGTATTAAAACCTTTAAAGGGACATAACTCCGCCAAAATCATTCAACTGGTACACAGTGACGATATGTACAACTAGGCTTGGTACTGATCATCACTGAAAAATTTCAATGAAAGTTGGCCAATGAAGGCCCTTTCTTCTTAATGAGGCCAAACTATAGCATATTTCAGAAAATCAAGGGCCATAACTCCGGTGTAAATGGTTCAATCTGGCTGGTTTTCAAACTTATCGGAGCTTTCATTGATAGTAACAATCTGGTAAAGTTTGGTAAAGATCGGATGAAAAATGAAGACCCTATCGTATTAACAAGGCAAAATATAGCATTTTTAACTAAACTCCGTTGTTACTGGTCTGATCTGGCTGGTTTTCGGACTTGTCTGAGCTTTCATTTATATTAACAATCTGGTAAAGTTTGGTAAAGATCTGACTAAAAATGAAGGTCCTATCGTCTTAACGAGGCAAAATATAGCATTTTTAACTAAATCAAGGGCCATAACTCCGCTGTTGCTCGTCCGATCTGGCTGGTTTTCAAAAAAAATTAAGCTTTCATTGATATTAACAATCTGGTAATTTTTGGTAAATATCGGATGAACAATGAAGCCCCTATCGTCTTAACGAAGCAAAATAAAGCATTTTGAACTAAATCAAGGGCCATAACTCCGCTGTTACTAGTCCGATATAAATGGTTTTCGAAATTGTTCGAGCTTTTATTGATATTAACAATCAGATAAAATTTGGTAAAGATAGGATGAAAAATGAAGGCCCTATCGTCTTAACGAGGCAAAATATAGCATTTTGAACTAAATCAAGGACCATAACTCCGCCGATACTGGTCCGATCTGGCTGTTTTTAGAACTTGTCCGAGCTTTTATTGATAGTAACAAGCTGGTAAAGTTTGGTAAAGATCGAGTCAAAGATAAAGGCCCTATCGGCTTAACGAGGCAAACATTAGCATTTTCAACTAAATCAAGGGCCATAACTCAGCCGATACTGTTCCAATCTGGCTGGTTTCCGAACTTGTCCGAGCTTTCATTGATATTAACAATCTGATAAAGTTTGGTAAAGATCGGATGAATAATGAAGCCCCTATCGTCTTAACGAGGCAAAATATAGCATTTTTAACTAAATCAAGGGCAATAACTCAGCTGTTAATAGTCCGATCGGACATGTCCGAGCTTTCATTGATATTAACAATCTGTGAAAATTTGGTAAAGACCAAATAATAAATGAAGGTGCTAGAGTGTTCACAAGGCTTAATATGGCATTTTTCAGCAAAACAAGGGCCATAACTCCATTGAAATTACTTCGATCTTGCCGGTTTTCGAACTTGTTTGAGCTTTTATTGATATAAAGACACTGGCAAAGTTAAGTAAAGATCCGATTAATATTGAAGGCCCTAGAGTGTTCACAAGGCAGAAAATAGCATTTTTCAGAAAAAGCAAGGGCCATAACTCCGGTGTTACTGATCCGATTTAGCTGGTTTTCGAACTTGTTCGAACTTTCATTGATATTAACAATCTGTGCAAGTTTGGTAAAGATCAAATTATAAATGAAGGTGCTAGTGTTCACAAGGTAGAAAATGGCATTTTTCAGAAAAAACAAGGGCGATTACTCTAGTGTTACTGACCCATTTCAGCTGATTTTCAAACGTGTCCAAGCTGTAATTAGTATTAACAATATGTGCAAGTTTGGTAACGATCAAGTAATAAATGAAGGTGCTAGAGCGTTCACAAGGCAGAAAATAGCAATTTTCAGAAAAACAAGGGCCATAACTCCGGTGTTACTGATCCGATTTGGCTGGTTTTCGAACTTGTCCGAGCTTTTATTAATATTAACAATCTGTGTAAGTTTGGTAAAGATCAAATAATAAATGAATGTGCTAGAGTTTTCACAAGGCTTAATATGGCATTTTTCAGCAAAACAAGGGCCATAACTCCAGTGAAATTATTTCGATCTGGCTGGTTTTCGAACTTGTCCGAGCTTTCATTGATATAAACAACCTGTTAAAGTTTGGTAAAGATCAGATGAAAAATGAAGGCCCTAGAGTGGTCAATAGACAAAAGTTAACGACGGACGACGGACGACGGACGGACGACGGACAACTCGCCATCCCATAAGCTCTGCTGGCCCTTGGCCAGTAGAGCTAAAAATGAATTTTGTATGTTGAGCCAGCTTCACGCAGCTTGTGTAAAATGATAACTGATGGTATGCCTGATGCATAACGGATGTACAGAGTACTCTGTTGAAGAGGATATAAACATGTATATATAGCATTATAAGAGAAGTTAATATCGTTATACTTGAGTTTGTTATATACAAGTATGTACTTTACTTTGTTTTCTTTCAGGATACAGAGTTGCATTTTAACTTAAGACAATGTATATATTTTGTCATATAACAGTTTCCATTCACCTACGACCACAAGTCAATGTCAGTTTATCATGTTTAATTCGACTTTTCGAAGAAATGCCGAGCTACTATATTCACCCCTACGTCGGCGTCTGCGTCAGTGTCGACGTCTCCGTCAGCATTGCTTAACCTTTCTTTCTCTGAAACTGCTTGATAGAATTCAATGAAACTGTACATATTTTCACTAACATGAAACTCATACAATGTCATAACTTTGTTATGAACAGTGCTAGAGTTATCCCCCTTGTTCAACTTAATTGTCCAATAAATAGAACTGAATTGAATTGAATGTTGTTTATCGGCTCATCAACACAGTATGGTTATTTAGAGGGGAAGGATACATAGGAATCCGGGAACCTGCCCTACTCTTATTATCGAATATATTATGTTTTTTTAACGTGCTCGGAGGATAGACCGATTCACGGGACGGCCCGGTTTACGTCCCCATCCGACGGACGAGGCTAAGGGAAAGTGTCTTGCCCAATAACACACCGACGAAACTCAGTGGCACCACGAAGGATTGAACTCGGGGCCTCCGGTTACAAATCCGCCGCGCTACCGACTGCGCCACGCCAGCCCTCTCCAATAAATAGACACTCAATTTAAGCGCGCATTCATCTACAGCTCTTGTTATTAACATACTATATACGACAATCACTCAATCAATCAATCAGTCAATCAATCCATCAAACAATACCTGAAATGCAGCTAAATGCCATGTGTGCATGCGCACAACAACACATAATACATATAACTAAACAGGAAAAGTAGCATTCAGTGACCACAGTCAAAAACAAATACGCATCGAAACAAACAACAATGTATCTGACATCACAAACATAAACGGGTCCAAAATAGGCTGCCGCCATGGAACGGTCAGTAGCCGTAGGGTGTTTAAACAAGATGTTGGGTGCACCAACCCACCTCAAGCTTACCCTCCTGTTATCCCAACACCTAATCAGTACATCTCTGTGGTACAAGCACTTTAAGAGCCAGTATGCTATAGTACATATAGCATGAATGAGGGTATCCCAGGGGTTTTGGGGAACAAGGGAACATGGCTATTGATTTTGGGGGAACAAAGCCAAATAGTGTTGGGGAACAAGGGAACATTGGGTCATATTTTCAGGGACAATGAAACATGGACACCCCCTCCACCTGGGAGGGTCTCATGAACTCTCACCGTTGCCGGTTCGAATCCCACTGTAAGCTCGACTTGTCAAGTGAGAACGTGTCGATTTTTTCGGATGGCGCGAGCTATAATAAAGCTGACGGAATGACCTTTGTCATTTCGAAGAGGTTTGCATGGTTTGCACCAACATGTAGTATCTACAATTGTATCTACAATTCAGCTTAAACTGACGAAAGTTAAAGATGAATGCCACCCTTTTTTAGTATTATCAATTTAACTCTTAAACATCATATGAACATTACTTTTTTTTGATAGTCCCGGAGAAAAACATATATTTAAAACCGCTACTAAGTTGTAAGTAAAATTAAGTATTATTTGCATGACGTAGATACTACTTTTACCACTGCGTGACTGCACGGGGAAATGAGGTAAATCTTAATTGTAGAGATGCACAACTATTCCCAGATAATTGATAAATACATTTACCTGTGGATTAATTTACCTGTTCAAAGTTTTCTACGTCATCAAATAAAATCTTATTCTCGCGTTCACAGATATCGCAATGTATGAATTGTAAATATCTAGTGTTGTGTATTGGTTTCGATTTAAGTAAACATAAACATGTTCATGAAACAAAACATGGCCGGAGAACTTTAAACAATTCCACAATTTGGCAATAACTGTACCACCTCTAATACATAAAATTGTAAATATGTAGATAACCAACTACACGTCATCCACAGTATTGGCAACACGTCATTTGTTTACCTGGTTGTATTGAAAGAAAGGTACACTATTTTCCTATATTATGAACAAAGCAAGTTGAAATATTGACCTAAAAAATTAAACTTAGCTCGATTTCAGCTATAAATGTGTGTGGTGGCAGTGATTACTGTAACAGAAAGGGGAAGTAACCACTGCGGGGTGTTTGTGTTGTTGCACGTTTGCCATACCTGTCCAATCCCGCAGGTGTTTTTGCAATAACAAACTACTTGGGAAAGACAAGATCCCGGACTGTACCTTTGAAGTTGACAACAATATAATCAGCCTGCATATGGAAGGAATAGCGCCAAAGGGTATATTGTCTACCATTTCTCGGTGACAGAGATATTGTTAGTAATATTAGTAATGTTGAGTTATTTACGTAGATTGATATGTCATTGGTTGCGGTCGAAACCGTAAGTTATAAATTGGATCCACACAAAGTTGTTATAATTTGATTTATCATCATACAACTAGTTACAATAGAAAACATATCAGTTCAAGTTGGCAGATCGCCTTATCAAATCATGTATAATCTTCATAAACACTAATACTTATTCCTTGCCTACACATACATGTCAATGACGGCCTCTGGAAGAGATTGATCGCGAACAATATATACTCTGTAAAAATAGTTTTGGACCATGGCAGTGTTCGAACCCATACAATGATCGCTGAGCCATGACATTCGACCATAACCCTTATTATCTCCGTTGATAATTGACAATAGATCAACAATCAACAATCAACAATAATTATCGTTTACAATGAAAGTTTGCAAAAAAATAATAATCTTTTTATTGGTTACTCGAATGTCTGTAACTGTTACTTTTTATGGACTTTGCAACATTTTGTACAGACCCTTTGTGTGTTCGAGATATTTTTTTAAAATCAAATCTTGTTTGGAATTTAATGTTTTTGGTACCAAATTAACCAGGTAGGGTAGACCTTGGTTACTAAAAAAATAAATATTTAAATTCTGTCCACTAGTTTTATTTTTATATGACTTTATAAGTCATAAAACTTTTTTTACCGAGTATACAATCAGACGGACCACTTTAGTTGGAATAATATTTATTAACAATCGAGTCATCGCCCCTTCGTGATTCAATACCAGTAAGCAGCTCGCCAGATATTAGATATTTTTCATAGACGTAAATTATATTTAAATAACAAAATCCATGTTTACGGTTTATGATTTTTAATTAAATAATGTGTGTACGTGCAGGATGACAAGTTTGTTCCTTGTTACAGTAGTTTGCTTTTAGTATTCTAGCTTCGATTAATTAATCATATCCGTCGCATACAAACGGACGGAAATACAATGTCGATGTATATTCCCATGGTAGTGACCTTGAGTTATAAACTCTAAACAGAGGGTGGACGTATTATTATTATTTGCACTGGTTATCGAGTTCTGTTAACAGGGTGGTTATATTTCATAATCAGGGTGATTATATTTCGATAATTTGGGTTCTGTTCACAGGGTTATTGTATTTTCATAATGTGGGCTCTATTCACAGGGTAGTTATCTTTCCATAAATCGAGTTCTATACACTGTGTGGTTATGTTTCATAACTTGAGGTGTAATCACATGGTGTTATCTGTTCAATAGTTTGTCACTTTACACGAATAGCAATGTGATACGGATGTGTTGTTATGCATACCGAAAAGAAACGCATAATGGGTTTTCCGCTATATATTGTATACTGCTAATCGAATGGTACAGGGCGACATTAGGCCCGTCCTTTCGGAAAGAAAGTTTACACAGCACCGGACACACCAATGGTTACGCCTTTAACGTTTCATTATCGACAGAATACGCTTTGGCTCAAGCAGGTGAGCAAACTTAGGCTTTAAACGTTGCAATCTCTTAACATTAAACGCAATACTGAAATGGCTCGACTTTTTCAAGCGAAACTTCAACATTTATGAATTTCGTTTAACAAAGTATACTTTGATTAAAAGGTCTACTACATGACAGAGTTGTCATTTCTGTAATTAATTGTAGCCCATTTTTGTACAAGACACGTCGAGATATATCTGGAATATTACGTAGAATTTGGTGTATATAATAGTGTAGTATAGCCAAGTTTTTGAGTATGCGTTTCTTTTTCCTGTCAGTATATAAGGTAAATCAATGGCGATTGCGACAACAATATATTCATTGGTGTATAGATTTGGACTATTTCAATGGACAGTCGGGGGCGTCCGTGGCCGAGTGGTTAATGTCTAGGATTTGAAATCACTTGTCCCTCAACGCTATGTGTTCGATCCCTCATTGGCCTAGGAATCTGTATGCGAGGAAGCTATCCAGCTGGCTTGCGGAACGTCGGTGATTTACCCAGGTACCCGCCCGTGCACGAAAATTCCCCGAAGGTACACCTGGTGTCCTTCTCCATAAGTGGAAGCTGAAAGTCGCCGTATGACCTTAGCTATTGGTGCGACTATAAAATCCAATTCAATTCAATTCGATGGACAGGCCAGCGTCACACCAGCTAAGATGACATCACTACTTTACTGACACATCCGATACAGTAAACAGAAAGTCAGGAGGTACATGTTTGAAGATCATAACATTGGTGATATACAAATCAGAAGGTCAGGATCTGAATTCACCAACCATTCTTGAATATTCTTAGACTTTAGCCCAAGTATGCAAATTTCAATCACAAATATTTCTATAAGTTTAAAGTATAGCTGCTGTGTATAAGTATGATAAATACAAATACATAGCTACTTCTTACGATTGAAGGTCATGGAAATATTTGTGAACGAAATTTGAGTACTTGAGTTCAAGTCTAAGAATAGTTTGAATAATGGTTGGTGATTCCAGGCCAGGATGGCTTAGGTTAGATAATGATCGTAGTAAGGGTGTCATCGCGTGCTTTGCACGAAGCACGTGCTTCGCGTGTGTCTGTCGTAAGGACAACCTCCATTTCGAAGAATCTGGATTTCACGAATATGGTCTTAACAATAACAACTTCATTGTAAGATATGCATATATTTAATACCATATGAACACATCAATACACATTATAACGCTGTTTATATTTTATGGATCTTGTTTTGTATTAGTAATAGGTATTTTAATACACTTGACTTCTGCGTTGGAGACAAAAAAAATACGTTTTTCAGCACCTCAATTTAAACGTTGGATAATCCGCAAACCCAATCACTAAGCCTAGCATCTAAATGTATGCAAATAGGTTTGACCTGAATCATCCTATCCTTATATTTATAACTCATATTTGTTTATTTTTTAAAGTAAAGAAACATAAACATACATGTTGTGTGCATATAAAAGAAGTATAGCAGCAGTTGTCCTACCGATAGAGCAATATATAAAAGACATCTAAAACAAAAACAAATAAACTCAGATTATCTTTTTGTATAAAATTAATAAAATGACACAGATCTGGAACGTACATATTAACACGATTGCATATATCAGATATAACAAGTTGCTTGTTAGTTAGTCCATATAATAGTTGATTGCATCGACACAGGTGTATTAAAATATTAAAAGCAGTTCATATTGTTGGACTGCTTTTAAACTTTATTGCTACATTTTACAAAAAGTTGTTATTCAACAAAAATTATCTACATAAAAATTGTTTTAATTAAAACCGTTATGAAATGGCATCATGATAGTTACATACGATTTATTTGCCACACAAGTCGACGCTTTTATAAAAAACAAAATTGTGGAATTTTGGGGTGTTTCTATCAGTCAATTTTAAAGACAATAATTCCTGTAATGATCAGTATGATGAAACCGTCGTCATAAGACAGAGACCATTCTAAGTGTGACTATTTCAAAATGTATAGACCATGATAAAACTATCCTGAATTGAATTGAATTAAATTGGGGTTTTAAGGCGCACCAACACATGAAAAGTTATATGGCACCTAACAGGAATGAACATGCCAGGCTCATCCTCCATGTACATCGAGATAAAATATGGAGAATGGGCCTAGAACCTTCTCACCCTGAACTGCAGAGTTGCTGCAAATTCTATTGTAGACACTCCATTAACGCTGGAGCTACGTTATAGTTTTTCTGACAATGTATTCAAATCATATCTGGCGATATGTATGCTGCAGCCAATAGAATAGGTTATATATACTGAAAACAAATTAAAAAAGGATTCGCATTTTCTCCGCATGTATGCGGTTTTAAACGCAATTCGATGAAACGCTTTGGCGCTGTATACACTACAATTGTTAAAAACTGCATAAGCACCGAAAACGGATTCCCGCTGTTATAGTACCAACAATAACGTGCCATTGGATACTGATAAAAAAAGAGACAACTAGCGTTAGTGAATTTTCAGACATAGCAATAGCTAATTTCTACTATAAGCGTGCACAGTAGCTTCGCCACCTTGAAAAGTGAAGTTTGTTCAAAATTAGCTCTCTTTTTTCTAAACGATAAAGTATCAAGTGAATGTAAATATTTAAACATATTCTACTGTCACTTAGCAACACAAATAATAATAGTTTTTCTCAAATAGTAACCATCAAGACAGCAGAATATACCGCGACTAACATTACAAAGACCAATATGGAAAAGTCAGATCCTCTAAGCATGTACAAACTACTCAAAACTACTATGAAATATGTCAACATAGTTTATTATCAGATCTAACAAACACAAGATAATGTATATTCTTCTACTTCTTCTTCTATGTATCAGTTGATATACGCATCCAAAGTTGAGGCTGTCCAAAATAAACATAAAGAGACACGCGGCAACCTTCAAGAATTCAGTCGAGCCTTACAATTAGCACCTCGATTTATTAATCCAGTATCATTTTGACTTTACACCTGCTTGCATATAAAAAAAACACAAGTTAATACATTTGGAAACCATTTTCTTGGAACTATTAAAATAATTATTAATAAATGATCTGCAAATGTGCAAGTTACATAGAAAAACTTCACGAGTTTTAAAACACTCAAGGAGGGTCACGAGTTTTTAAAAAAAAATCAAGATTGATGTATACCACTTTAACTAACAAAGGCAACCATGATTGTTAACGAACAATCACACACTTCTTTCATTTAAACATAACTACAAAGTATACTCAGCTGCAAAAGAAAGTAGCCACTTTGATAGTTTTACTACACACCCTATCCTCTTTATCAAGCAACATTCCCTTAATGATTCAACCTATTGAAAAACAAAGGACAACATGAGACTGGCAATGGAATGATAAAAACTTTGGTACCAAACATGGCATATTCATTTTGGAATTTGTCAATTAATTCTAAAAAGACTTTATACAATTAAATCTAAACAAAACTCAGTGGCTACTTTCTTTTGCAGCTGAGTATACATTAATATACATTAACAACATATAAAAGGATTGGAACGAAAGACAGGGTTTATAGAGTTCCTTTCCTTTTCCAGATACATACTTCCTTAACTAAATATTTAACATTTAAAAGCTGTTATAAAATATATATCTGAAAATAAGCAGTACACAGATTACATGAGCAATAAGCAAATGATGACAGTTTACCGTTTTCCGTCATTTACTGATGAAAGCTGTTTTCTGGCATTTACTGATAAAAGCTGTTTTCCGGCATTTACTGATAGAAGCTGTTTTCTGGCTTTTACAGATAAAAGCTGTTTTCACTGATAAAAGCTTATATAGCGCAGTTATGTTATGCAAGGATATTGCAATACTTAAATAATGATAACGAATCTTCGATTTATTTACACGTGAATTGAATCAATGGGAGATAATAAAAAAATACTAACCTAACAACAGTTAAACACTATTTCTGCCATTGAAACGTAATTCTTTAAACACTATTCAGCTTTTCTGCCATTGTAATTCAGCCTAATATAAATATGTTTAATTGCTTAATTGTCAAGCAATTTTTTTTATAAAGCAGTTGACTTTTTGAGAATTACCCATAAATGAGCGTGTGTGTATGGCATCCATGTTTAACATATATATTAAAGGAAAAAGAATCGGAACTCGGTAATTTCTGCTATATATTGTGTGTATAATATGTTGCTCTTAGTCGAATGGTACATGGCTACAATATACCTTTCCTTTCGAAAACAAAGATTATTACAATGCATAACACCAAATGTTATCTCTTCAAAGTTATTGATAGAATACGCGTTTGACTCAAGCAAGTGAGCAAACTTAGGATGTAACATTGTGCAATTAAATAAAATACAATACTAAAATTGCTAAAATTTTCAAAGCGGAACTTCAACATTTATGAATTTCGTGTTATAAAGTGTGCTGTGATTAAAAAAACTACAACAGCACAGTGGTGTCCTTTCTCGAACTGGCTGCAACCCCTTTTTTGACAAAACTTCCAGGGATTTCTCTGGAATATTACATGAAATTAAGTGTACCGTATACAAATTATATAGTGGAAATTCCCGAGTTGCGTTTCTTTTTTCCCTTAGTATACAAAAACATGTACACGTGCAGTCACAGTCAACACAATACGTGTGTTGTTCTAGTTGTAAAAAGTCTCTGTATCAGTCGGTGATAGATCGGGTCTTGCCGAAGTTCATGCCCTTCTGACTGGCACCGCCCGTGTATCCATACTGCAATCCTATTAGAGTCTTGCCTGAAACAAATAACAAAATACGTTTGCTGGTTCATGGATTCTCGGAGTTAAAATCGTTGCCCTAGTCGTATTACCACAGGATTCCTTCGTATCAAGCTAGAATGGCATTTGAGGTAAAACGGGATTAGAAATAAGAGCTTAACGTTATTCAAATGCAAGTTTCTTAAATGTTTAATACCTAAAAACATCTGAATTTACATTTTGCTGACATATGACACTGAAGTCAATTTGCTGAGAAAAAAAGACATTGAATAAACATGTTATATATATTAACCCCCAAAAAAGTAGGTCAAGGTCATAGATGAAACCCAACTGTCCAAATACACAAGAAATGAATAAAAAGAAATGTTTGTCTTCAAAATAGAGTTAACTACATTTAAAACACCTAGTGCATATCGTTGGTGAGAAAGTGACATAAACATAAGAATTACTAAGTTATCTGCCTTTTGCTTGGAGGGTGAATGTCACATCCGCATTGCCTATGTCACGTTGTGATGTACTAACCAAGATACAACTGTAAACAAAGTTTGAAGGTCTAGCGCATACAGTTCGTGATAAGTGACATAAACGCAAAAGTTGAATGTAAAAATATTAAGTTATGGAGGGTTAAGTTCACGCCCAAGATACAACTATAATCAACGTTTGAAAGGTTTAGCGCATACAGTTCGTGAGAGAGTGGCGTAAACGCAAAAGTTGAATGTAAACATTATTAAGTTATCTGCCCTTTGCTCGGATAATGAAGGTCACATCCACATTTCGGCATGACACGTTCCGACGTACCACCTAAGATAAAACCATAACCAAAGTCTGAAAGTTAGAAACGCAAAACTTGAATGTTGACGCCGCCGCCTTCGCCGCCAGAAAAGCAACACCTATGTCCATTTTTTCCTTCGAAAAATGCGGCAGAAAAAACACATATGCTTATTGTTAGAAGCATCCATTTCAAATGCTCCACCTATTAAATGCATTGATTTAATTTCGTCTATCGTTTATTATTAACTGTCAATTTATATTTCATTTTTCTGTTATATTCGTTGTGTTGATATGTACCTCTTTAAATACTCGATTCCATGTGTAAACAATAAACACATACTAGTATGCATTTTAATAAAACAAAATGTTTAAAGAGGTTTCAAAAGGTTGAGCATTCTGGTGAATGTGATATTTACAATTGCACATTGTTGTCTTTTGGGAAGTTAACATAAGCGTGACAGCTGAGGTATATGGTTAGCCATCACGTTCATACCGATAAAGAAGTTACGCGTAACCAAATTATGTTACGTGAAGCATAGCTAACCAATTAAATGATGTTCTTATCTTATGCGTTTCATAACCACTATATGTTACGTGTAAGATACCCACTAAGTAAAGCTAAGATTCCATATACGCGGCATGCGTATGCGACAAAAAATGGAATATACGCATTCGCACCGATCGCTCCATGGAGAGATCAAGTTTGCCGTGTACACAGCCGCATGACATATTGCATTCGCAGCCGGACATATGGTATCAAGATCGTGCGTCTACATATTTCCATTTTTTGTCGCATTCGCATGCAGCTTACCGCGTATATGGAATCTTAGCTTTACGCTAACGTGTACCATTTCAAATATCCGAAGATTTTACAATATACGGTTTCCTAATAATTATCCTAAATGGGGGATTTCACCTGAATTACATTCCAACTCGGGCTTTTGCCACGCCGAGGCACATCGAGGCAGTTGCTTGCCCCACCTTCGAAATGCAACTACGATGTTATATAGTAAAATAAAATTGCGAATCCCTCTCAAAACCCCGCCCCTGCAACAGGTGTTTTGCCACGGGTATTTCCTCTTCTCGGACAACGACGGTACAACTGCTTTAGTCTGTGTGAACTTGTCAATGGCTTTGGAATAATACACATGTTTTGGACAGATTGTTTTATCGTCAATGACATTTTCTGATTAACATAGCACACTATTTAAAACTTATCGAACGGGAATGAGCTGGATTGTTCTCACTGTTTTAATATTTAAAAACACATTTCCCAATGCTACTTGGTCATTAAAAAAGCGTGGAAAGCATGGGAAGCTTGAATATTTACAGCCAGCATGCTTCATGGCTGATCAACTCAGGTATATAAATTGAGGCCCGCTCTTAGTTTGTTATTTGCATTGCTCTATTGAGGGTAAGAATAGCTTAACAACACTTTGTAATTTACTTTAATGAAGAAATATATGTTCATCATTCAGCTTTTGATTACAAAACTTATCTGGTATTTCTTAATTGTTTTTAGACACCACAAATCAGAGCACAACACAATAAATATACAACATTCTTTAATGTGTTATTATGTGTACTGGTCACAAATGCTTTATTGGGTGGGCCTCATAATCTGAAGAAAAATTAATTATCATACTTTGCTCATGAAATTGTATGGCTAACAGTGATTTACAGTTACCTATAGTTACCTACCCCTAAACGGCCCCTAAATGATATGTATGTATGTATATTTACCCGCTGTTAAAGTTTCTTCGTCAAATTTTCTAGGGTTGTACTCGGCTTCCTTCGGCCCCAATGTTGGACCGGAATACCCATTCTTCTGTGCCTACAATCAATCAAATTGACATTAGTCAAACGGTTTCACAAGAAATTAGCCACACGGGAATAGCCACACGGGATTAGCCACACGGGATTATCCAATTTAAGCAGTCAGCATACCATCGTACACACTACTACACGCCTAACAGGAATGAACATGCCAGGCTCATCCTCCATTTACATCGAGATAAAATCTGGAGAATGGGCCTAGAACCTTCTCACCCTGAACTGCAGAGTTGCTGCAAATTCTATTGCAGACGCTCCATTTATTCTGGAGCCACGTTTCCTGTTTTTCTGCCACTGCTCTAGTGATTTGAGCGAGATGGCACCTGAAACAACGCAGGGGGCATGATGAAGACCTTTAACGAGCATGAACAAAACAAGAGCTGTCAGAGGACAGCGCAGCTCGACTATTCGAATTTTCAGAGAACAAGAAATGATACACCCGGCATACCATCAGAGAAAAAAAGTTAAAACAAAGGGGCGAGCTGGAAGTGTCAAGAAGGAAAACATTGGAATTTTCAGTAAATCAAGGGCCACCATTTTTCTGTGATGACACGGAGGAAAATGAATAATAACCCTTTCAAAGGAGACATAAAGCAAATTTTACAAGTTGAAAATTTGAAGAAAATATGTTAAAAGTATATGTAAATGCATTTGACCTTTGACCCCTTTGTGACCTTGACCTTTCATCCAATGACCTTGAACTCAATAGATACGATCATCGTCCCATTTATAATAAAGTAGGTCAGTTTGACGATGATTGGATAAAAAATGTTGAAGTTATTTACATGTTAAAAAATGTGGACGTAAACATTAACTTGATGCTAAGAGCCTATGAACACATAGATGCAATTTGTGACCATGAACTTTGACCTATACGGTTTCTTATGGGGTCTCCTTTAAACAGTCGAGCTGGTTGGTTGGTTGTATCCGTCTGTTAATGCCCAGTAAGTGTATATAGGGTTATAGGGTAGGGATCTCAACGGTTTACATGTTATGACCCAGGGGCTATGTCACCAGGGGTGGGGAAGGAGTCCGGGGTCTATGCTGGTTGGATGGTTGGATCCGTCTGTTCATGCCCAGTAAGTGTATATATGGTTATAGGGTAGGGATCTTAACGTTATCCAAATTATGACCCAGAGACTATGTCCCCAGGGTTGGGGAAGTAGATCGGGGTCTATGCTGGTTCAGTGGTTGTATCCGTCTGTTCATGCCCAGTAAGTGTATATATGGATATAGGATGGGGATCTCAATGGTTTCCAAGTTATGACCGAGGGGCTATGTCATCAGGGGTGGGGAAGCAACCCAGGTCAATGCTGTTGGGTGGTTGTATCCGTCTGTTCATGCCCAGTAAGTGTATATATGATTATAGGGTGGGGATCTCAACGGTTACTAAGTTATGACTCAGGGGGCCCACCCACACCCTCATGTTTCACCTCTTGTGACCCCCGTGGCGGGTCCAATTATTAACCATTTGAGCAAACTTGGTAGAGGACTACTAGACAATGCTACATACAAAATATCTAAGCTGCAGCCCTTTTTGTTTCGGAGAAGAAGATTTTGAAGTGTTTCTCCTATATACTTTCGTGTAAAAATGACATTTTTTACCAGTTCAGGGGCCATAATGTCAAAATGAAAGGAAGAGTTATGGGGATTGTTGGATAAGGTACAGAATGTGATGTGAAACATTAGTTTAAAATGTTAATGCAATAACTTGAGTAGTTTTGCAGTTATAAATCTATTGCACACAAACCTTAAGGTAAAGACAAGACAATCAAAGGGCCATAACTTTATCAAAATGAAAGGAATAGTTATGGGGATTGTTAGATAAGGTACAGAATTTGATGTGAAACATTAGTTTAAAACGTTAATGCAATAACTTGAGTAGTTTTGAAGTTATAAATATATTGCACAAAAACTTTAAGGTAACGACAAGACAATCAAAGGGCCATAACTTTGTCAAAATGAAAGGAAGAGTTATGGGGATTGTTGGATAAGGTGCAGCATTTGTTGGGAAATATTAGGGAAAAAGTGTTAATGCAATAACTTCGGTAGTATTGAAGTTATAAATCTATTGCACAAAAACTTCGAATAGTGAAGTTAAAAATGATAAACTGAACATGAATTTGGTGGGTGTGGGGAGGGGGGTTGGGGTGGGGTGGGGTGGGTTCTACT
The DNA here is from genome assembly GCA_037043455.1 of Cyrtodaria siliqua. Classification (NCBI taxonomy): domain Eukaryota; kingdom Metazoa; phylum Mollusca; class Bivalvia; order Adapedonta; family Hiatellidae; genus Cyrtodaria; species Cyrtodaria siliqua. Next base: position 27,381 of record JAWPHD010013269.1, read on the forward strand.
CATATACCTACCCCTCTAACAATCGCATGGTTATAGTGTGACAGAACATGTCGCACTGTAATACAGCAACACAACATTATGCACGGAAATACAATGTGACACAATATTATGCACAGAAATACAGGGTGACACAACATTATGCACGGAAATACAGTGTCACACAACATTATGCACGAAAATATTATGTCACGCAAGATTATGCACGGAAATACAATGTCACACAACATTATGCATGGAAATACAGTGTGACACAACATTATGCATGGAAATACAATGTCACACAACATTATGCATGGAAATACATAGTGACACAACATTATGCACAGCAATACAGTGTGACACAATATTGTGCATGGAAATACAGTATCACACAACATTATGCAAAGAAATACAGTGTCACACAACATTATGCATGGCAATACAGTGTGACAACATTATGCATGGAAATACAGCATGACAACAGTATGCACGGAAATACAGTGTGATACAACATTCTGCATGGTATTACAGTGTGACACAACATTCTGCGTGGTAATACAGTGGAATACAATATGTTGCACTGTAATATAGTGCGACACAAAATTCTGCATGGTAATACAGTGTGACACAACATGTTGCATGGTAATATAGTGTGACACATTTCGCCCAGTAATACCATGTGACACAAAAATGTTCATGGTAATACAGTTCAAACAACATTTTGCACAGTAATACAATGTAACACAACATTTTGCTTGGTAATACAATGCGACACAACATTCTGAAGGGTAATACAGTGCGACACAACATTCTGCATGACAATAGAGTGCGACACAACATGTCGCATGGTAATATAGTGCGACACATTTCACACATTAATACCGTGTGACACAAAAATGTTCATGGTTATACAGTTTGGTAAAACATTTTGCACAGTAATACAGTGTGACACAACATTTTGCATGGTAATACAGTGAGACACAACATTTCGCATGGCAATACAATGTGACACAACATTCTGGACGGTAATACAGCGCGACACAACATTTTGCACAGGTAATACCGTGCGACACAACATTTGGCATGGGTAATACAGTGTGACACATTTTGCAAGGGTAATACAGTGCGATACAACATTTTGGACAGGTCATACAGTGCGACACAACATTTGGACCGGGCAATACAGTGCGTTGCAACATTTTGCATGAGTAATACAGTGCAATACAACATTTTGCACAGTATTATAGTGCGACACAAAATTTCGCGCAGTAATACAGTGTGATACTCTTATTTTGCACAATATTGTGCATGGTGATACAATGTTAATGCCCAGCTACAGTGCGCTATGTGATAAGGGTGGAACAGAAATATTAGCTTACCGCTCGTCCTACTGCATGTAAACAATTCAACACGTGCGCCATTCCATTCCGTCGATCTGTTAAATTCGCTGTTTGGAATAAATCCGTTTTTGCTACTCCATAATTCTGACTTGCAGTTAAAAAGTTGCTAATATTTTCCATGTCTTTAAATTGCTTAAAAGGTCCAGATGGAATATGATTTATTTTTTTAACAGATCCGGGTTGTAACGCGTTGCTTAATCTGTAAAAGAAAGGATAACGTGTTACAGAAGTGACTTGGTCTTAAGAATGGTTGGCAAGTAAGGAAACCAGCCTGTCTCCATGGACAGCACGCTGGAGATAAGGGTTTTAGCCTTACCAACGGCACTGAAATGGGGTCATAAACTGGGAGGCCGCGTGTATCGAACACCTTACACAGATCAATAGCAATATATTCCATAGAAAGTACGGCATGGTTCCCGGATTCCATTGCATACTCCTCCTCTCTCTGGGGCGGCTCTAACATACCTGTTGTTGATGATTCGCTATGATGATTGTAAATACGAGTGGTGATTTGGCGCCAAACAACAAGTCAGTTCAGTTGTATATAAGGAATATTAAAACAGAATGTGTAATCCTAGCGGTGTAGATAACCTTTAGTAGGGTGGCCCTCCTATCAGTGTGATTTACCTTTTGTTGCTCAATTTCAATTAAAATAGCAACATATTTGGGGAATATCTGCATAAATTCTAAGTAATAAATAAAACAGCAAACAAATCAATCTATATATCGTTTGACCGTTTAGCTAGTCTGTTAACAAGTTTCCTGAAGAAATATACATCTGTATATATATTATCCACTATAAAATGTAGTAAGTGTTATACGGAGATATATCCTTTACAACAGAGAGCGCGAATCTACAGCAAATGTGCGTGAATGTGTATCCAAGGGAAATAATAAAGCTTTATTCATTTAACAAAACGACAAATATTTTCTTCTAGTTTCACATACACATAGCGACAGCAGAAGTCTCTGTGTTCTCACACAGTTTCAAGATTGCATTAGTTATCAAAATGCACCTTCTTGTTGTTACTCACTCGCATAAAATAACTCCATCTTTAAGACAATCCTGAAATCTCTCCTCTCCCAATGGCTCCTCTGGATCTGCGTCCTGTGGAAGAACACAAACAATAAATTGTTGTAAGATAGCCTTTGAATCATTTGGAGTTTTGGTTAGTACTATAAACATCCCACGTGAAAACTAGAAGGGTGTTCCACGGAAAACTGATGTAGCCTGCAATGTGCCTATTTGAAGTTATGAGCTAGGTCAGGTTGTAGGTTAAAGTCATATGGAAAGGTGCATAACTCTGTCGAAATCAAAGTCAGAGTTATTGGACATGTGTAACAACATTCCTTGGAGTACGATAAAGATGTTTATGAAGTTTCCTGAACATAGGTCAAATACTTTTCAAGTTATGGCAAAGGTCAGGTTGCAGGTTAAAGTGTGACGGACGGACGGACGGACGGACGGACGACGGACGACAACAGACAACGTGTCTGCCATGCTACACAGACAACATTAGATTTAACCCTCACCGTCAACGGAAAAACACACAATACTATAGAAACATAGGCTCATAATTAAACAAGTGTCCGAAACTACATGCAGTCAAACTGTACTGACAGACCACTAAAGCATGTAAAGGGAAGAGCAATATTAGATCTCTTAACACAGATGGTATTTTAATGCATGTGTATTTTATTTAAAACAATTCAATTGGGAACTGAAACATTGGTCTCCTATTGAAAGTGTTCTCATAGGGATTATATCTTGAGCAGTATTGCAGGGTTTTTTAAACTTATAAAAAAGGCCTCTTCCCTACTATACTCAGCAAAAATGGAAACGTCCCTCTTTTAAGCTGTGATTTGCATAGGGTTGACTTTGTTACACTTTCTACACCAATCTAGATACAATTTCATCATTTTATACTTATCACTCAATCATTCTGATCAATAATAATAATCATCAGAAACCAAAGTTTGTCTGTTGCTGCTAAAACATGTTTTATTCAAATTGCGAAATCGCTATATTTTTATTATAAAGGGAGGTAATCTGAAAAATATTCTTTCGTGAACGCTTTATGGCGCGAAAATTAGTGAAAAGATCAACGTCTTTTCTCTGTTTTTGTGGCGATGAGGTCATTCTCTGTTTATTTCAATATAACAAAACTGTGTTAACTCAAAGTTTTAACCACAAGACCCAGAAATGTTGTTTAAACCAAATCAAGGGTAATAAGTTTGCCCACAAGTTTGATTCAAAGAAAATTGTTTTCAAGACAGTGCTGGCCTTTAACAAAGGTATTGGCATATAAGATTAAATAAAATATAATTTCATTGTGTCTAAATATATGGGTAAAGTTGGGGACGTTTCTATTTTTGCTCAGTATATATGATAAAAAGCCCTGTATTGACTACTTATACGAAAGAATGTAAGAAAACAGTATTGCCCCTTTCGACATGATACGCGAATATTCTCCGCATTTTAAGCATTCTATCTTTGTATAAACTGTTGCTATACCACTAAATTGAGATGTACTGATATGTGCTTTATTTACTCCAAGTAGATCTGAATTCCAGGGTATCTCTTCTTATTTGTCCACACATTGTACCGAAAAAAAAAGTGGGAAATCCTAAAACAAAATGGCCGCCAAAACTTCAGTTTAATTGCAGTCGAAAAGCATATAGCATATTAAACCCTTTCGCTGCCACAGTTGAAAACATTGATTTTACGACCAGTGTAGGTCCAGATCAACATACACGCTATGTGTAGTGTAGGTCCAGATCAACATACACGCTATGTGTAGTGTAGGTCCAGATCAACATACACGCTATGTGTAGTGTAGGTCCAGATCAACATACACGCTATGTGTAGTGTAGGTCCAGATCAACATACACGCTATGTGTAGTGTAGGTCCAGATCAACATACACGCTCCAGTGTAGGTCCAGATCAACATACACGCTATGTGTAGTGTAGGTCCAGATCAACATACACGCTATGTGTAGTGTAGGTCCAGATCAACATACACGCTATGTGTAGTGTAGGTCCAGATCAACATACACGCTCCAGTGTAGGTCCAGATCAACATACACGCTATGTGTAGTGTAGGTCCAGATCAACATACACGCTATGTGTAGTGTAGGTCCAGATCAACATACACGCTATGTGTAGTGTAGGTCCAGATCAACATACACGCTATGTGTAGTGTAGGTCCAGATCAACATACACGCTATGTGTAGTGTAGGTCCAGATCAACATACACGCTATGTGTAGTGTAGGTCCAGATCAACATACACGCTATGTGTAGTGTAGGTCCAGATCAACATACACGCTATGTGTAGTGTAGGTCCAGATCAACATACACGCTCCAGTGTAGGTCCAGATCAACATACACGCTATGTGTAGTGTAGGTCCAGATCAACATACACGCTATGTGTAGTGTAGGTCCAGATCAACATACACGCTATGTGTAGTGTAGGTCCAGATCAACATACACGCTATGTGTAGGATGATGAGGGTTGTCACCGTTCACCACTCAGTAAGAACGTTTTCCATAACACTATATATAACACTATACACTATATATATAAACTATTACTGGAAAGTTTTGCGACCGACATCTGAAATTTGGCGGCGGAGGTGTTAAACGTGCATATTAAGCTCTTAAATGACCTGAACGTATACTCCCAATTCCAAAAAATATATATACTACGCAAAATTTGCTCAGGATCACTGTTTTGCTGTCTAAATTTCTTGCTGAAATAAATAGCATTATTTCTATTTTACATGAAATTATTTAGGGCAGTGTATGGTCACGTGATCTCATGCCTTGATTCAAATTGTGGAACTGTTGAAGTATCAATGAAATTGATATCGTTATTGTGAATTAATTTCTAATACAATTATATGGAATTGAATTGGAATTGAATTGGATTTTATAGTCGCACCAACAGCTAAGGTCATATGGCGACTTTCCAGCTTCCACTGGTGGAGGAAGACCCCAGGTGCCCCTCCGGGCCATTTTCGTGCACGGGCGGGCACCTGGGTAGAACCACCGACGTTCCGCAAGCCAGCTGGATAGCTTCCTCACATAAAGATTCCTAGGCCCCTAAGGGATCGAACCTACAGCGGTGAGGGGCAAGTGATTGCAAGTCAGAGACTCTAACCACTCGGCCACGGACGCCCCTCACAATTATATGGAAGAATAAAAGTGATCCTTAGCAAATTTTGAGTAGTATAATTTTCTATGCAGGCACGCTCCTTATAATAGCACGACAGTCCGACAGGTAGAGCCCGCTCCGCCCGTTGGTGAACACTTGCTGAAATTAGTCCCTCTGATTTTAAACTATAAAACGTGTCCATTGGGACACGGATGCCGGACACGGTAGTCCCGATTTAAGGCTGCTGGTCATATAAAATGAACTTAACGAAAACCTTGTCTTAAAACTTGTTTTCCAATGCATGCGTACGGACGGACTGGGAAGTGGTATACCTTGATGTTTTCTCATGGTGTGGGTCAGTGATATATTATTATGGCGGGAGGTTTATTATCAGTGTACGTGGAATAGAGTTGAACATTCACCTACCTCTACGAGTCGTTTTTGTAAAACCGCTTCTATCCAGTCACGAGCTTGCTGTTCAAGTTCAGGACTGTATTTACTGTTTATCTAAAACAAAAGTTAAAGATTAAGTATAGTATGGTAAAAAATAGCATAGTCGATAGTAAAACAGATCCCATAATCTGTGGCGACCGAGATAACCGCGGTATGTGAGCTCTGAATGTGGTCAAGACGAGCGTTAGTGTGCGATCACAGGAATTTGTATCTTTTAATATATTTGCCTTCTGTTATTATAATTGTATATAGACAGACAATTATAATAACAGAAGGCAAATATTAAAAGATACAAATTCCTCTGTGAGCGATCCTTATGATATAAGCAGTGTTGGTACAACTCAACTACTAGTATACCGATTTATATTGTTAAAAAAATCGGATTTCACTTCCTGCATGTATATGCAAATACTGACCACGTATTAGATGGTGTGATTGCTAGTCACTAACTTCGCTAGCAAAACCATAACCTCTGGGTCAGTTCGCCATCATGGTTGCATTTAACATGCATATGCAAATACTGACCACGTTTTAGATGGTGTAGTTGCCAGTCACTAAACTTACCTTGGCACTAACTTCGCTAGTAAAGCCATAACCTCTGGGCCGGTTCGCCATCTTTTTTGGTTTTCAAATACCTGAAAAAGAGAATACATTTGTATATCACAGGTGGATTCAGTATTATATATATTGTTTTTCTCTCAAATGTTAAAAACAAAATATATTACAACCATGCTACATACAGCCTGTGTTAATTTGCACTGTCATTGATAAAATTCATCAATTTATGCCAAACTACAATACATGTTGCTGTTTTTTAAAAAGCTGTATTTTTCTCTATACTCAAAACTGCATTTCATTGTGATTGTGGATCTCACAGGAATTTTGGGGAACAAGGGAACATGGCCATTTATTTTTGGGGAACAAGGGCACAATGTCTGTTATTGGAAATATTTTTGGGGAACAAGGGAACAGTACAAAAATATTTTAGGGGAACAAAGCAAAATATTTTTGGGGAGCAAAGGAACATTGGGTCATGTTTTCAGAGAACAAGGGAACATGGACAACCTGGGAGGTCCTCGTGATTATACAAGGCATAATTAAACACATATTAAATACCTGCAATATAAGGTCGAAGTTGGTTGTATCATCTTCTAAACACTTAAACACTCTCACGAGGTTTGCTTGTAGTTTCAATGAACTATACATTTTACCACGTGTGTAAGAACTGGTTTAAAACTCGTGCTCCCCTCGGTGCCTCATTAAGAGTTTTAGTTAAACGCGTTCAAGTATTTTATGGTTTATACAAGTTTATGATTATTGTATTTATTATGTGGAGTATGTTGTAAAGTTGACAAGTGTATCTTCTAAGTATACACACTTTCCTTATTAATAAATGGGGTAACTTGCAAGACGAGGCATGATAAAATCTGGGCCATACGAGTAGCAATAAGTATAATATAAAATTATGTATGTATGTATGTATAGCAGTTTAAATATGCATTTGCAACCAAAACAACTCAGCGTAGGCTGTTAATGGCTTTCTACTCTGAGAACAGAATGCACCTGTTGTTAACTAAAGGAAGTTTGTTTGTTTGTGTTTGTTTGTTTGTTTGTTTTGGGGTTTTTTGTTTTTGTTTGTATGATGTTTTACCTCATTTTCAACACATGTCAGGTTATATATGACGGTCGATAGTTTTGTGGTGGAGGCAGACTAAAGAAAGAACGCGTTAATAGGAATTAATAGTTACATGCACTGAACTGGGGGTGGATGCCGCATTTTGCTGGAAAGTAAATACAATATAGGAGTATACTATGTACGCACAAACGCGAGTATAAGGAAGGCTGAATGGTCCGCACGCAGGTTCGATTCGTTTCAAGGTCATCATGACATTGGCTTTTAATCAGGCGGTTGTTTTTTAAAGTGAGGAGACGCTGTTCGAAGATCATTTTCTTAGATGTCTCGTTTGTATATTATATTAAACAGTTCTGGAGCAGACGGCGAACAGGCATGGCATTGTATCGTAGATGGTTCTATGGGATCAAGGTCAATATCACAATCGCTGAAAAGAGCCTAACACGGACCTTAATAACTCGCCCGAGATAACCATTGAAACTGCAATGGCCAGAGCATACATGAGTCTATAAGAAAAATATCACACCATTATTTAAAACAAATCAGGGACACTAATTAGTATGTTAAATACGATTTACGAACGTGATATAGAGCTTTTGAATATAAATAGTCTGCTACAGTTTAAACTGAATACAAAATGAAGGTGCTAGAGAATGATTAGTGAGTTAGCACAGGCGAACTATATAATTTGCCATTCATTAAGGTTTATAACTATACTGTCTCCAGTTATTTTTTCCCCAATCTGACTGGTTATGGAACTTGTTTAAAATACATAAACTAATTAATGAACTCGCTTCTTTTTGTTTAATGCCATTTTGCGGTACATGCTTTTTTTAATACCTGCTCTTTCGGTGCAGACTACACTGAACAAAGAACCGCAGTATTCTCCCATGAGTGCGTTTTTCGTTGAATTTCTAACGCATTCTGTTTTCTAGAGATCAGAATGCGGAAGGAAGCAGTTCTAACGCGTTAAACAACCCTCTCCATAAATTACAAACACTGTATTACTCTATTGGAGATCCCATGCCTACACAAGCATGTAGGAAGTATTTGTAAGTGCTTTATATTATGTTGTTGACATTCTCGTCGTGAATCGTTATTAATAAGCGACAGAGCAAATCCTGGTAAACTAATGTGCTATTTATTAATGTATATATGTATAGTCAGCAAAAACAGTTATGTACGAGGAATGCAGGGAATTAAACACTATAAACAGGAAATAAGCGTCCGGAATAAGTTTATTAAATGTAATGCACTTATACCAGCAGTTTGCTTCAGATCTCAGCTCTGATCAAGTGTTTCAAGTTTTAATATACTGGTATATCTTCTTATCCTTATTTCTTTCCCTGCTACATCCTATTGGGAACCTTGAAAGTCGCGTTTTCTCGTCGACGGCAGCTCTGTCTGAACCTTGAAAGATATTTACGTGCACACGGTATGGCTGAGACTCCATGCACACGGGACCGGGAAACGTCCCGTGACTCTGAAGGACGGACTCTTTCCATGCTTTTGCAGTATAGTTAATACCGCACAAGGTATCGGGAGTGTTTTTGAAAAACCCGAGACTTAAAGGCCCAATAGCCGTGTAAAAGCCACTAGATGGAACGGGGGCAGGTTTTTCATATAAATGTATACAGGGTTAACGCTTGTAGTTCTTAAACAAGGAGTTAAAATCACGGAATGCAATATTTTTCCTTGTTCCCTGCCTTTCGGGGGCTCTAAATAACCAAGTATGGCCGTTAAAGCGGTAACGTCTATAAACAAAATGCAAATCTGTGTATCTCTCAAGTCGATCTCTTGTACTTTCTAGACTAGTTATGTTTGGTTAAACGTTCGATGTTTATCTATATTTCACCCGGTATATCTGCTCAGTTACTATATAAATAGTCTTTAAAAACAGGCAAATTTTGACATGAACGCCATCCTAACAAATAAAGATTAAAATAGGTATGCATGTATTATTTGATCAGACCAACAAAATCGTTAATGGAATCATCAATAATAACGCTATTGGTATATCTCCACGCGATCAGGTTCCATCAAGTCCTGATTACCAGACACCGGTACTTCCGTCATAGATGCAATCAAGTATAGATCAATACGTGTAGCTGTCCCGGTAACTCTGGTAATTTCCTAATGACAAATCGATGATGTGATAAGGCTTCATGACGATTTGACATGGGGTTTTGTTTTTGTTTTGTTTTTTAAAGATTCATGGATACTGCAGACCAAAGGCCGCTCACAACAATATTGAAAACAATATTTTAAAACGTTTTAAGACTCAAGCTATTACATAGCGATGGAGGTACATGCACGGCTTTGAAAAGGATGATGACAAAAAAGTAACTATATTGAAAGTTATGCGGCATCATGTAGTATACGGCCCTACATTTAGAAACGATCATCCGATATCATTTACTGTACCACCCATCACGAAGAACTTAAGTTCCGTTTTGTACATGCGGAATCGTGCAGTTTTCGACCGTTCATGTAGAACATATATTTCGTGTTGTACATGCACGACCGTTCATGTAGAACATGTTCCGTTTTGCACATGTGGGAGGGATTGTGCAGTTTACGACCGTTCATGTAGAACATGTTCCGTTTTGTAAATGTGGGAGGGATCGTGCAGTTAACGACCGTTCATGTAGAACATGTTCCGTTTTGCACATGTGGGAGGGATCGTGCAGTTTACGACCGTTCATGTAGAACATATAACATTTTGTACATGCAGGATCGATTAATATGGCACGTCCTGTAGAACATATGTCCGTTTTGTACATGCGGGCTCATGTAATACGACCCTTCATGTAGAACTTATGTTCAGTTTTGTACATGCAGCGTTCATGTAGTATACGACAGTTCATGTAGAACATATGTTCCGTTTTATACATCTGGGATCATGTAATATGACCCTTCGTGTGGAACTTTTGTTCCGTGAAGTACATGCTGGCTCATGTAATATGACCTTACGCGTGGAACCTATTTTCTGTGTTGTACATGCGGAATCGTACAGTATCAGAACTTTCACGTAGAACTTCCTCCGAAAAAAACACGAAGATAGGTATAATATAGCTAGTTTCGTCATATAGTACTTCCATTGTTGTGTATGTGTTATACATTATGGATTTTGATATACATATATATAAAGCTTAATTACCAATTGTATGAACTTGGCAAACATTACAGTACTGTTATTATCGGAGATTTACTTAATGAAAACAATAACGTCGGTACAGAAAAACAAATTAGGAAAAACAATATTAATACTGCGGTGCTTAGCTAATGTCACGTGATTTCTGTGTCTTTCGGTGACGAGCGTTTGGCAAGATTTCCGGGTTCGTTTAATAAATGTCAAATTAAGGATTTTAATCTTATTGCGTCTATGCTCCTAAGTTCTTGTTTATATTTCAATGATCAAAGCAGACAGTAAATGTGTATGCTCCATAAACGCCTAACTTACGGTCAGTGTGCCTTTAAACATGGTACTGGTCAGCTTGAGATTATTTAAAGAAGTAAAGCTAGGGCTAACCAATGCAAATTTTAATCGTATTAAGCAAAAGCATAGCTGCTTAATGTAGTGAATGAACTGACTGGAATGTTGATTTATGACACAAAACTGAAATGAAGGCAAAAGCCACAATGCAAACTACAGTGTAAAGAAGAAAGTTGACAAGTCAAATACTACACGTACCAACTATTTAACGTTAAGATGCCGCGTTTTAATTGTTTTCATTATTTTTTAATTAAACTACGACAAACGCCGAGTAGCTACACGACTAAAAATAATGTGTAATTAATATTATTTTTACATTTAGTTGATTACAGATGGCAGGAGATAAGCAGTACTGATTCTACCCAGGAAAAGTGAGTGGTCGCCTCCACTACAAAAAAAATGACCGTCATGTAAAGCCTTAACCCTTTCGCTGCCACAGTTAGACACATCGAATGTACGACCAGTATAGGCCTATATCAACAGCACACGACGTGCAAGCTGATCAGGGTTAAAATGTTCGCCACTCAGTAATAATGTTTTCCAAAACACGTTTTATAAAATATAATCGGATGGTTTAAATTCAAATTTTAGCAGACGACATTTGAAATTTGGCGGCGAAAGGGTTTCATGTGCTGAAAAAGACGTTAAACACCATTCAACCAACCAATTAAATTTAGTTGACAATGGAGTGACAATGGAGTGAGTGGCAAGTCTCTCAATGATACGAATATTGTCAATAAGTCTTCGACGAAAGTAGACTGGCCACATACCAGAAACTATAGTTATATAGATTTATGAGGCCACCCCTTTATCTAGACGAATAACACAGGCGTCAAATGCGTATTTCTCACACGAAACTCATCCATCGACTGTTAATAGAGTTGCCTATCTCTGACATATATCTAAATATATTGATGTTATCGAATAGAAATACCCTCAAGATATTATTATGAACGAAGGCTAATAACTTTTTGGGATATTGATATATTTTTTAGAATGAGGAAATATAGTTAATGTCTGAATTTATATATGAGTAATGGCTTGTATTGAATTAAATTGACCTATTAAGTATAATACCATTAAATGTCACGCGTCTTGGCATATGTTCAGTAAATAAGTAAATTGATTGCGGTTCTTATTTCCAATCATATGCGCATAATGCAGTTGTTAATTAGCAAGTATATGTTACAGCAAGTATATGTTACAGCCAGAATAGTTTGTTTGTTTGTATGGTGTTTTACGTCATTTTCAACACATGCAAGGTTATATGTGACGATCGATTTTTTGTGGTGGAGGCAGACCACCCACTTTTCCTGGGTAGAACCAGTACTGTACACCTCCCGCCATCCGTAAGAATCGAATCGAGCACCCAGTGGGATTCGAACCCGCAGCGGTGAGAGGCGAAGGTTTATAACGCAACGTCGTTAACCATTCGGCCACGGAGACGCAGCCAGCCAGAATAGAACAGAACACATCCGTTAATATATAACAGATTCTGTATCGACTTATACAAACGTATCTCATCAAACATAATTATGCAAATATATACAAATACAAAACATGACATAGCAGGTGAACACTGTTGAATGTAACAATTGCAGAAATGTCTTGTGACAGCTAGCGAAAACATATACGACTTATCGACTTCTTCACGGATACCTGTTTCAGGTACTGTCAAACACATATGAAATACTGATTGATATATATACATATATTTTAAACTATATATCATCACTAAAGATGATAAACGAACTAATTAATTAAAAATCATGGAATTTCTTAGATTAAAACATTCTTTAATATGCATTGCATATACACAAGCTCAGCTAACATGGATTACAACAAGAGAGAACGGTACATACATCTGCATACACGTGTTATATTAACAAAACAGTATGCAAGACTCAAAATAAATATTAAATGTGAAGGGGGAAACCAGTATCAATAAAAGACGTCTCATGTACAACGTTACTTGTTATTTTGTAGAAGAATGTTGACAAATACAGTCACGGTTGTTGTTTTTCGAATTTGATTGCGGAACGAGTTAAAAGTTCCTTGTATATATTTAATGGCATTCGTGTGCCGATAAAAATAAAGTGGTATATAGTACTGCGTACTAGACTCGTCGTCTCAGTGGTTATAGTTTAATGTTCTGCAATCAAAATCGAAAGAAACTCTTAAATCCTAAACATGTTTATCAGCGTTTTCTGACTTAATGCAGACAATTATATTTGAGGATAGCTAGAGTTGTCTCAAATATTATAAACATAAACAAACATAACGACTTAGCCAGTCTAACTGCTTGCGCATTTGATCAAAATTGAGACATTTTAGTAAGTAATGGAGTTAGTCACCAATATCTTAATCGCAAAGTGTACAACGTCTGCGTGTATGTATGTAGTTCTGAGGTTTATAGTCCCTCCGCCAACTAACACGTCGAGGCAACCCTGACGCGATGGGCACAATAGAGTCTGGACTGTGTACAACGTCTGCGGCTATACGCATTTATAGTAAATCTGCCAGTTTCAACGAGGAACCAAATGTCTGCGGTCCATAGGAATCGCGTGTTAAAGATGATCTGGTTAAACGGTGTTTAAATAGTTAAACAGTAGTCCCAAGAATGGTGAAATAGATGCTATACTAATATAGAGTCATTAAAGGGTCATAAACACTAATTATTATTTCTCTCAGGTCTTTATATTTAATTATCAGCCCAGTTTCTCTCAAATTATCTGTTAGCCTTTAGTTTTACGTGTTTCGTTAAATTGTCGCTACCGACCTGTTTCCCATTTGATACCAAATCCGTCATACGAAGAAAAAAGTTTGATTTATACGTTAAATTAAAAGCTAAAATATGCAAATCAGGTAACTGACCAAACGTAAAGGGAAATTTACGACCGATAGCCGCGTTATAAGTGTAACGTCCATGCATGTATGTATTAATTTTTATATCATAGAGTTATCGTTTATTCAGAAATTCCAATAGGCCATGAGACCTGTGAGGATACAACATGATATACAAAATTACAATTGATACAACAAATGGTGCAGTGATTACATGTAAAATGTGTACAAATAAATAAATACAACACACGCACGCAAGCACGCAAGCACACACACACACACACACACACACACTCAAGTACAATTATTATTGTTTTTGTCATGTCAGTGTCATATAATCAGAACAATAGTTATCGTAGTATTTTGTGGAGAAGGTGACATATATGTCAATCATAATTTAGAAACTTTTCATTGGAAGTTGTGTTTAACTGAATATTTCATTTTTCCTTATCTCAAAAGCTTTAAAAACGAAAACACTAAGGCATTTAATAATTTTTTCGTTTTGACTTTGCATAAGTGCTAAAAAATTAAACATACTGGGCCTTTTCCAATAATATTTCTTTATATATACTTGTCTTATCTGATTATATAAACTGCATTCAATAACAAAATGATATTCATCTTCTAATTTACCACATTTGGTACATTTACGTTCATTTAAAGGTATACTATATGGTTTATGCCATCTTCCTGCTTCTATTTGTAAATTGTGAGATGAGAGTCTTAACCTTGATAGCGCAATTCTATATTTTTCTACATTAACCATATACAAGTACAATTTCAAAACAAAATTATCAAAAATTAAAGTATAGGTATTCGCTCTACTTGAGTTCCGGAGACGAGAATGTAGGTTTTGAATGAAACAATCATTTAATCTTTGTTTCACATTATACAAAAACAAAGCGTTATCTCCAACACCTTGGAATAACCAAGCGTAATGAAAACCAAGAGAAGATAATAATTGTTTTAATAACGTTACCCAGTTCTTTTTATTTGGATGCAGATCAGCATCACTTTTCATCATATTATAAACCAGTTTTACAAATTCATTTTCACCAGAACAAATTATTTTTAACCAATATTTAACAATGTTAAAATACCTCTGTGTGACAAGATTTTTTCTTCCTAATTCTCCATAGATGAAATCATTTTGTGTACTCCTTTTTACATTTAGCACTTTTTTACAAAACATTGTATGTACTCTTTCGATATTTAAAGCCGAAATAAAACCCCAAACTTCGGATCCATAGTTTAGTATCGGGCTTACAAGTTTATCAAATAAATCAAATTTGTGTTTGACCGATATATTTGTGAATCTATATAGATATTTATTTAGTTTAAAAATACGAAGAAAAAAGTTTGATTTATACGTTAAATTAAAAGCTAAAATATGCAAATCAGGTAACTGACCAAACGTAAAGGGAAATTTACGACCGATAGCCGCGTTATAAGTGTAACGTCCATGCATGTATGTATTAATTTTTATATCATATGTTGTAATGATTTTGGAAGGAGTTAACATATATTCACAAGTATCACATCATATCGTACATAAAGCATGTATACATTTTGTATACATCATCTTGGCCATGTCTCGTTTTTTTTTCTAGAGAAAAAAAACCCAGAAAATCGGCGCTTTATGTGATCTTGACGCTTAATCAACTCGATATTGTGTTTACATTCTAACAGGTGATCGATCGTTGCTTAATTATATGCCCCAATATTGTAACTATCGCAATATAGATTGACACCTCGTGACCTGAGGCAACAGTATGCCATGACCTTTATCTGCTTCTTTCTTTGAACAAGGCCGTGAAGAAACACATGATCTGTAATTAAACTGTTCATAGCTAAAAGAGTGTATAAATTATCACTCGTGATCACCATTTTCAATGTCGTAAGAACATACGTTAAAATATGCAGGTCGATCTGGGTGCTTCTTGGCTAAATCAGCGACTACTGATAGTAAAGTCCTGACTGTACAACGCTAAAAGATAAGTTTCAAGTGAGGTCACAATTCAGGAGAGAAGGCGAAAAATAATAGGACTACAGTATCACAATAAACAAATTCATTTTATATATTTCAGTTTACCTCTGAAATTACATATAAGTAATTATTCATAGAGTATATTCGCTCAGTTCATCATAATGTACATCAGCAGATGAGGAAATAAAGTATACATGTGCGCATACTATCTCAAATGTACTACTAGTAGTATCTGGGTAAACATGTTTCCTCCTATAGCTCGGAAGATTTTTCACTCAACTATCATGCAAGAATGGCCTTGTTAAGGCGTATTTTCGCTTATTTTTTCCGGAAGCATACATGTGTTTCGCACAATTTATGAGCTATAACATAAGTGATAGTAAGTGAATTCTTGCGACACTTGACAATTTCCGGATGACTAGATCCGAGATCGAGTGTCTTCATTTCATTCAAACCCGTCTTCTGTGTAAAACTGACATTTAATCGCCATAACATTAGTTCGTTTTTCCAGTTCCAATACAATACATAACTACCCAGGCCCAAAAAAATGAAATCCAATCAGAAACTTATTGAAGTAGACCAGAGAATGGGAAAGCATTCGTAAGTAAATATGCAATTAATTGGTAGCAAAGTTACACAAGTAGCTGTATTGAGTAGAATGGGTCTTCGATTTAGACATGAACAGGGCGTGGGAAAGTGCCGAAAGTGCCGAAAGGGCCGTGGAAAATGGCCCTTCCTTCAATCAAAGCTGCAGTACTGAGAAAAGTGGGTTTTTGTAGAACAATCGTGTGCATGGTCTTGTTGAACTGTTGTATATACTGTTGTGCCACATGAACTAAATCTGACGATTTGTTATAACAGCTCCCGCCCCATTCAAAACAGGAATGTAAAACAGACGACATTAGATAGACACATTTAGTAATTTCCCTGGTGGTCCCTCAAAACTTGACAGCAATACATTAAACTGCGTAGAAATTCAAGTGTAGGAGACAACACTTAAGTCCTGAAACACACTAGACGTGTTGTCGTGTAACGTATGTTTATCATCAGCCCATAATCACAAGTGGCATTCCACGCTTACAAAGGTCCCCCAGATAATCGGGTTGTAAAACTGGCCACACTGAATAAACATGTTAACTTTAGCTTACGGGTAGCTTAAGCATATAAGGAAGTATGAATGGACCGCGATTTCCACCAATATAATAGGTAAACATGATGTATATAACACATTCATTGCACCTTACACTATCTGTACAGTAGTGTACAAAAGCTATATTTATAAATACCACCAAAAGCCACACAAATGTCGAAAGAATGTGGCTATCCCAATGCCATATATAGAAGTAACGTAATGTGGGGGTCCCGTAGGGGAGTAAAACTTAAAGTGAAAACAATGTATTGAGTGTTATATCAATTAACACGTCTTTAGTTAGTATTGATCAGGTTATATACACCTGTCTCATGATCATAAGAACAGAACAGATCATAAGATGTAGATGAATACACAGTAGGTGTCATATTATACAGGTTCACCGGTACAATATAGAACACCTGTACAATAACAGAATAAGTGTAGTCAACTGATAATGATATAATGTAAAATTTTAAACTTCGAACAAGAGCAAATATGTCAATACCTGAATGATGTGTACTTTCCTATAACGTGTCCAGCTGTTTTAATATGTCCACTCACATGAATAAATGAAATATTGTTTTATTAAACCGGAGTATAAGGACCGGCATGTATGCGTCACTTGCATGTATAATTGACAATTGTGTTAGAGTGACAAGCCCTTGAGTGATGCATAGTTTAGCCGTCAGGTGGCGCGTTAAACGGAATATTTCCTATCTGGGGTAAATTAGATATGTAGCGGGAAACAGTGTTTACATGGGCCCATCTATACAGTATAGGTTATTTAGAGCCGAACCACAGCACGTGGAAGAATACACACCGGGAAACCTGCCATACTCACTAACGAATATATCCCTAAGGTTCTTTAAAGGGACACATGACAATTAATCTCTCGATATACAGTATTAATCCAGTAAGCCAGCTTGACATTCTTGAGTTTTTAAATTTTCCTTGTTATTCTGCTGTAATGTTTTTGTGATCTTATTTGAAGGTTCAAAACAAAACAGACACACGTATGGATATATGTTTGCGGCGCGATCCTACCGCCCACTGCGGGCCAAGAAATGAATATAAATAAATACCAATTCGAATATTAGACATACAGAACTCGATTTATAGATATCCTTAAATAATATGATACTTGTTAATATGTTATATTCAATTTTAAGATACTGAATGGCGGATAATTTAATTCACTATCATTTACCATGGATAATTTATTTAAATAAAACACATCTATAAATCGATTGATGGATACCTTTAAATGCAATATGGATATAAAATATCCATCAATGCTGGTGAATTAATGATATCCGTAACTAGTCTTATTTGGATTGGCACTCATTAATTCTTTCAGATCGCCATCGTATCAGTTTATTTGAACCGGAGACCAAATGTGTAGTTTTTTTTATAGTATCACTCTAAGGGAGGTAAGTCTGTCACAACATCGGCCTATAAATATAAAGTTAAAGGGACACACGACAATCTAGAAGGGTTTACCAAGCTTTGAAATTAGCGTCTCGATTTATTTATAGTATCCGTTTGACTTTTAACCTGTGTTCATATAATTAAATAAAAGTTTGAGTTGTTTCTTCTTATTTTAGCCCATGTGTTTTATGCCGTGAGTCTTAAACATTCAAGAAATCTTGCCGCGTTAATTATCAATTTTATTTTACATTCGTAATTCGTTATATACATGTAATGGTAAGTACATTTATTCCAAAAATACTATCTAAATGTGAGAATTCATTAAGGTCATCGCTCTTATAAAAGTAGAGTATGTCACAGATGTGTCACGTGACAATGGTTGACAGCAGATGACGCAAGTGGGTCCGACGCAAATCCGTACCGGCTATCGTCCAGAATCAGTCCTCAGTGTGGTGGACTGAGCCTATGGGTGAGTATCATGAGTATTGTCGGAGAGTTCAACAATCGGAACAGGAAATCACATGTCATAGGGAATATAATAACGTTAACTTTAATAATGAACCCGATTTAAAAGATTAAACACACACGATTTCAGGCTAACCACAATCCAGTTCTACATGAGGGGTTTCTGTTTTCAGGGACCAATAAAATCATTGCGAGTATTTAATAAAAGACATACATTTCATAATTATTTGCCTATTTCTAATACATGTATACACAACAAATATGTAAATATCAGTGGGGATGTGGCTCAGTGGTAGAGCGTTCGCTTTGCATGTGAAAGGCCCCGGGTTCGATCCCCGGCATCTCCATAGTTTTAATTTTAACAGAAACGAAGCGATTGTCAACACCTATTCATTTTCCATAGCTAATAGTTCTAAGCTCTTTACTGAGTTCCCTAATATAGGAAGCTATATTTTTGTATTACTTGTTTTGAAAGACCTATCTTAGTTTTATCAAAAAAACATACAGAAGCCATACGTTGAGTATGTTTTGAAAAAGCTGTTTGGGTCGGATGGTGCTGACCCACCTACTTGCATATAAAGAAACATGAGGAAAATGTAAAATATACTTCTTTCTTTGATTATGCAACACATTATGAATACATTGCTCACATGTATGATTTAACCTTTATAAGTACTCTTCAAACGTTGCATTTTAAGTTTTTGGCAAGATTTTTTGGTTTGTTTAACTTGTCAACCAATCAAAATTAAGAGATTCTTTGTAATCCCTGCCCGCCGATTGGTTGGTAATTGGTGTAGTCTGATCTCAAGCTTTCTTGGACACGGTTTAAAAGATCGTATATCCAATGGTACAATTACGCGAATAACCGCAAAGATCCACTGCTACATGAGGGGCCAATCTTTATCGTTATATAGGGTGGTTCTATATAGAGAACTTTCGTTCTTATAGAGAGTACATTCATCAGAGATCCAATGTTACAATTACGCGAATAACCGCAAAGATCCACTGCTACATGAGGGGCCAATCTTTATCGTTATATAGGGTGGTTCTATATAGAGAACTTTCGTTCTTATAGAGAGTACATTCATCAGAGATCCAATGTTACAATTACGCGAATAACCGCAAAGATCCACTGCTACATGAGTGGGCCAATCTTTATCGTTATATAGGGTGGTTTTATATAGAGAACTTTCGTTCTTATAGAGATTACATTCATCACAAAACTTCTATGGTGTCATTTTCAACACATGCAAGGTTCTATTTTGTGGTGGAGGCAGACCACCCACTTTTCCTGGGTAGAACCAGTATTGTACAACTCCCGCCATCCGTAAGAATCGACACTTCCTCACTTACAAGTCGAGCTCGCAGTGGGATTCGAACCCGCAACATGAGAGGCGAAGGTTTACAATGCAACGTCGTTAACCATTCGGCCACGGAGACGCTATTCATCATTATATAGGGTGGTTATGCCTTTATACTGGGTACATACATCGTTATATAGGGTGCTTATATATGTATATATAGTGCATTCATTATTATATAGGCAGCTTATGCCTTTATATAGAGTGCATTTAAAATATAAGGTGCCCATTATGCCATGTCTTTATATAGAGTACATTCATCATATATGACCTAACATTTGCTACACATGATGTAAAACACCATTACAACAAACACTCATCATTATATAGGGTGCTTATGTCTATATATAAAGTACTTTCATCATTATATATGGTACTTATGTCTTTATATAGAGTACTTTCATCTTTAAACAGGGTGCTTATGTTTATATAGAGTACTTTCATCTTTATATAGAGTGCTTATGTCTTTATATAGAGTCCATTCATCATTATATATAGTGATTATGTCTTTATATAGAGCCCTTTCATCTTTATATAGGGTGCTTATGTCTTTATATAGAGAACATTCATCATTATATATGGTGGTTATGTCTTTATATAGAATACTTCCATCATTATATATGGTGCTTATGTCTTTATATAGAGTACTTTCATCATTATAAATGGTGCTTATGTCTTTATATATAATACTTACATCATAATATAGGGTACTTATGTCTTTATATGGAGTACTTTCATAATTATATATGGTGCGTATGTCTTTAAATAGAGTACTTTCATCATTATATATGGTACTTATGTGTTTATATAGGGAACATTCATCATTATATATGGTGCTTATGTCTTTATATAGAATATATTCATCATTATATATGGTACTTATATGTTTTCATATAGAGTACTTTCATCATTATATTTGGTGCTTATGTTTTTATATAGTGTACTTTCATCATTATATATGGTGCTTATGTCTTTATATATAATACATACGTCATTATATATGGTGCTTATGTCTTTATATAGTGTAATTTCATCATTATATATGATGCTTTTGTCTTTATATACTAGTATAATACTTACATCATTATATATGGTGCTTATGTCTTTACATATAATACTTACATCAATATATATCGTGCTTATGTCTTTATATAGTGTACTTTCATCATTATATATAATGGTGCTTATGTTTTTATATAGTGTACTTTCATCATTATATATGGTGCTTATGTCTTTATATATAATACGTACGTCATTATATATGGTGCTTATGTCTTTATATAGTGTAATTTCATCATTATATATGATGCTTTTGTCTTTATATACTAGTATAATACTTACATCATTATATATGGTGCTTATGTCTTTACATATAATACTTACATCAATATATATCGTGCTTATGTCTTTATATAGTGTACTTTCATCATTATATATAATGGTGCTTATGTTTTTATATAGTGTACTTTCATCATTATATATGGTGCTTATGTCTTTATATATAATACGTACGTCATTATATATGGTGCTTATGTCTTTATATAGTGTAATTTCATCATTATATAGGGTGCTTATGTCTTTATATAGTGTACTTTCATCATTATATGTGCTTAGATATTTATATATAATACTTACATCATTATATATGGTGCTTATGTCTTTATATAGAATATATTCATCATTATATATGGTACTTATATGTTTTCATATAGAGTACTTTCATCATTATATTTGGTGCTTATGTTTTTATATAGTGTACTTTCATCATTATATATGGTGCTTATGTCTTTATATATAATACATACGTCATTATATATGGTGCTTATGTCTTTATATAGTGTAATTTCATCATTATATATGATGCTTTTGTCTTTATATACTAGTATAATACTTACATCATTATATATGGTGCTTATGTCTTTACATATAATACTTACATCATTATATATCGTGCTTATGTCTTTATATAGTGTACTTTCATCATTATATGTGCTTAGATATTTATATATAATACTTAATCACTATATATGGTGCTTATTTCTTTATATATAACACTTACATCATTATACAGGGTGCTTATGTCTTTATATAGAGTACTTCCATCATTATAGATGGTACTTATGTCTTTATGTAGAGTACTAACATCATTATATATAATGGTGCTTATGTTTTTATATATAATACTTACATCATTATATAGGGTGCTTATATCTTTATATAGAGTACTTTCATCATTATATATGGTACTTATGTCTTTATATAGAGTACTTTCATCTTTAAACAGGGTGCTTATGTTTATATAGAGTACTTTCATCTTTATATAGAGTGCTTATGTCTTTATATAGAGTCCATTCATCATTATATATAGTGATTATGTCTTTATATAGAGCACTTTCATCTTTATATAGGGTGCTTATGTCTTTATATAGAGAACATTCATCATTATATATGGTGCTTATGTCTTTATATAGAATACTTCCATCATTATATATGGTGCTTATGTCTTTATATAGAGTACTTTCATCATTATAAATGGTGCTTATGTCTTTATATATAATACTTACATCATAATATAGGGTACTTATGTCTTTATATGGAGTACTTTCATAATTATATATGGTGCGTATGTCTTTAAATAGAGTACTTTCATCATTATATATGGTACTTATGTGTTTATATAGGGAACATTCATCATTATATATGGTGCTTATGTCTTTATATAGGGCACTTTCATCTTTATATAGGGTGCTTATGTCTTTATATAGAATACTTCCATCATTATATATGGTGCTTATGTCTTTATATAGAGTACTTCCATCATTATATATGGTGCATATGTCTTTATATAGAATACTTCCATCATTATATATGGTGCTTATGTCTTTATATAGAGTACTTTCATCATTATAAATGGTGCTTATGTCTTTATATATAATACTTACATCATAATATAGGGTACTTATGTCTTTATATGGAGTACTTTCATAATTATATATGGTGCGTAGGTCTTTAAATAGAGTACTTTCATCATTATATATGGTACTTATGTGTTTATATAGGGAACATTCATCATTATATATGGTGCTTATGTCTTTATATAGAATACATTCATCATTATATATGGTACTTATATGTTTTTATATAGAGTACTTTCATCATTATATTTGGTGCTTATGTCTTTATATAGAGTACTTACATCATTATATATAATGGTGCTTATGTTTTTGTATAGTGTAATTTCATCATTATATATGGTGCTTATGTCTTTATATATGATACGTACGTCATTATATATGGTGCTTATGTCTTTATATAGTGTACTTTCATCATTATATATGATGCTTTTGTCTTTATATACTAGTATAATACTTACATCATTATATATGGTGCTTATGTCTTTACATATAATACTTACATCATCATATATGGTGCTTATGTCTTTATATAGTGTACTTTCATCATTATATGTGCTTAGATATTTATATATAATACTTAATCACTATATATGGTGCTTATTTCTTTATATATAACACTTACATCATTATACAGGGTGCTTATGTCTTTATATAGAGTACTTCCATCATTATATATGGTACTTATGTCTTTATATAGAGTACTAACATCATTATATATAATGGTGCTTATGTGTTTTTTTTATATATAATACTTACATCATTATATAGGGTGCTTATATCTTTATATAGAGTACTTTCATCATTATATATGGTGCTTATGTCTTTATATAGAGTACTTTCATCATTATGTATGGTGCTTATATATTTATATATTATACTTACATCACTATATATGGTACTTATGCCTTTGTATAGAGTACTTTCATCATTATATATGGAGCTTATGTCTTTATATATAATACTTACATCACTATATATGGTGCTTATGTCTTTATATATAATACTTACATCATTATAAAGGGTGCTTTATATAGAATACTTTCATCATTATATATGGTGCGTATGTCTTTATATAGAATACTTACATCATTATATATAATGGGCCTATGTCTTTATATATAATACTTACATCACTATATATGGTGCTTATGTCTTTATATATAATACTTACATCATTATATTAGGGTGCTTATGTCTTTATATAGAGTACTTTCATCATTATATATGGTGCTTATGTCTTTATATAGAGTACTTTCATCATTACATGTATATGTCTTTATATTAAGTACGTTGATCATTATACAGTGTGCATTTGTCCTTATATAAAGTGCATTTGTCTTTATATAGGGTAATTCCGTCAATACAGAGTGCACATTTCTTTATGTACTAGTAGATAGGTTCTTTCGTTTGATTAGATATTTACTCAAACAACGCTAAAAAAAGGCCATCTTCCAAACGCTATGATTTATTTGCAAGCTCCTGAATAGGAGCTCTTTTATTTGGAAGATCGGCGAGCTTGTGAGCTCTTTTGAGAGCTTTGGGAGCTCTTGTTGGGGTTCTTTGTCGAGCTCTTATCAAATAGATAGTTAAAGTAAGTTCTTAGAGATGCATACTTGCAAAAGTAGCTATAACAGTCAAACAGGAAATGTTGCCTGTCAGTACCACAGTCATCCACAAACACGCACAGAAACAAACAACTACAAAAATGATGCAAAATATTACATCACGAACATAAAAGGGTTGACAATAGGTCTACCCCCTTGGAACGGTCAGTGGCATAAAAGGCCGTTTAAACCAGGTTCTCCAAACCTCAGTCTTACGCTATTGTCATCCCAATAAAACGGACAGTGCAAATAAAGATATCCCCGCCAGGTTATATTCTCTAACAAACAAGGCAGCATTAATAGGCAATACAAGTATAAAACATATATGATCATGTATATATACTATTTAAAAAGCCTAGAAAGCCACAAAGCAAGTACCCAATGACACTGCAGAAGCCAGAGCGGCAAGAGAACAAACCGTTAAGGGTACGACAAGACAAGATTTAAGACAAACGTCAAACGCTGCCGTCCTATGAGGATTTAGGTAGAAGTCATCATGGGGTCCACACTCTGTCTGGTCAGCGCACAATCAAAGAGGTAAGTGTGTTGGTGAACTGTAAATGGTTCAACCACTAAACAAAACATGCAGTGCGTTGCAAAATGATAAGGTTATCTTTTGATAAACGTATTAACACATTTAATAAAGATTGTATGAAAATGATTACGACCAAGGATCTTACGAAGTTTGTAAATCCCATCACCATAGAAGTCAGGTTGTGATAGTCTTTGTCGCAGAAGAGTTCTGACATTACTTTTGTATTTTAAAATTAGATCAGGGTTACGATAATAACATTTGGCAAAGGCTTTTCAAAGTTTATGGTAACGGTAGTCCTGCTGGGGTAGCTTTTTAGTTATACAAGTATTACGAATATTAAAGTCCTCAGCACGACAACAAGCTCTAGCAAAAAGAAAAAAAAAAGAGAAGCATAGGCCCCATAAGAATTAGCTCGGAGAACATCCCCATCTAATTAACAATATCAAATTAAAAACATCTCTCTTGTCATAGATTTTACTAATTATTTCACCATATCAATAGAGAGATGTAAATCAAGAAAAGAAGCGACAGTATCAGAAATGTTACCTTTGTTGAGTTGAAGTTCTTTACGAAGTTTGTTAATCACGTCACCATAAACATTGTCGCAGAAGAGTTCTTAAATTACTTTAATATTTTAAAAGCAGATCATGGTTACGATAATAAAAGTGTGGAAATATTTTTCGAAGTTTATGGTACCGGTAAGATTTTCGCAATGTACTACTATCCTTGAATAATACCAAAAATGAGATTACTGATTCACTTATAATGCCCGAAAAATACTTTCTAAAGTTGTTTAGGTTTTTTAGTGAAGTAAAGACCAAATGTCATGCTCGGTACATGCAATCAAAGTTATATTTATGAAAACATTAATTATTCTTATCGACGCCGTCATGGGTTGTTACCGAATACTTTTTGAACTTTTATAGGTTATAATAGCGTAAATGAGTCTCCATTGCCCTTCCATAGTAAAGTTAGAATGTTGACAACCTGTTAAAAACTCAAACCTCGTTAGAATTCTGGGAAACTTACTTTATCATGCAAATAAACATGTCTGCTGTTAAACATCAACAAGGAAATAGGAGGTTTAATACCTTCTTAGAAACATTTCTTCAGTTGTACCTAACACCGGGTCAAAGGTCAACACTATTTTTACCCCTTGCAATTTCATACCATGTCTACTTTCACTTCTCAAATTTATATCAAAAACTGTCAAAAACATGATGAGCTGCATTTTCAAATTTCAACAACATGTCCAGAATACATTTACAGCCAAAAAATAACAGGAAACTGCACTAAAAAAAGTTTTTAAAGAAAAACAGATTAGCACTCTTTAATACAGGACTACTTTCGATGCACCAGGCGAGCACATCCTGTTGATTTAGTGTAATTAGACCTATAGACATAA
Source organism: Cyrtodaria siliqua (assembly GCA_037043455.1). Taxonomy (NCBI): domain Eukaryota; kingdom Metazoa; phylum Mollusca; class Bivalvia; order Adapedonta; family Hiatellidae; genus Cyrtodaria; species Cyrtodaria siliqua. Next base: position 54,174 of record JAWPHD010013269.1, read on the forward strand.
AATGGTTTGATCATCGGTCTAGTTCACGAAATTCAGAATTATGTATTATATTCTGTATACAATAACTATAAAAAAAGATCTATCTAAATTTCACACTATATAGCTTTGATTAATATATTATTTTACGACTGCATGCATGTGCAATACGAATACTTCATAAACAAGTGAATACACGGGTTATAAGCTGCACATCTCTAAACGTTGAACATTCTAACACTTTAACGAACCTATCTAGAAAATCATGGTGTTCTATTAAATCGTTCAATCAACAACTGGGATGTTCATGTGTTGCTAAAGTACTATGTGTAATGGGATGATGGGACGTTTTAATACGACATTGCTGTAGTATGTTATGGCAAACAACGCCGATTGGAAGTCGTGCGTACCTGAAGTTGTACATGCATACAACTGCACCAGAGATGAGCACACTGGATTCTCTCCGCTTTACCGTATGTTTGGAAGACATCCTAGAATGGCTGTGGATGCCTTTCTTGGCATCAACCACCACATGGAGGAGCTTTAGTCCACTTCAAAATAAGTAGAGGGACTGCGGAAGGTAATCTAGTTTGCATACAAGATTGCATCCCAAGAAGCAAGTCTGGCTGCTAAGCGGAACAAGAAGACTTATGACTTCAAAGCCAGGGAGGCGAAACTCAAGCCAAGAGATAGAGACATAGCCGAAGGATAGAGTATAACTACGAATTGTATTGTATTGCTTGTTGTGTAATTGGTTGTGAAAGTAATAAATAAATGTTTGATAATGTGCATGCTCTCTTTTATTGTGTTTAGTCATAATTCTTGACTTAAAAGCAATTACAATATAGTAAATATCGTGTTATATACGTGGTACTAGATATGTGTGGTAGTTACTCCATGCAAGTCACGTATTAGTATGCAACATATAAATATAAGTATATATATGTCTAAAGGATATATGTATCCTATGGTAAGGCCAGAAAAAAAAACCTGTGTTTCTGCTTACCGACCGTCGCTATTTTTTGGCGCCGACCCTACAGTTTTTTATCATAAAAAAAAAATATTAAAAAAAAAAAAAAAAAAAAATATTTCCATGTCATTTGTTGAAAACAAACATGTTTTAAGTTTTCCTGAAAAAAAATGTCCCGAGTAATGTAGTTATAGACAATGTGTGAAGCTCTCTCTGGTCAATATTTGATACCTAACTGCTTTCATCAAATTTTTTTCTCTGGCCAAATTCCGAGAATTATCTACAAATCTGGGCTGGTTGGAATCGCAGATGTATGTCAATCTCGAAACTGAAAAACGACAACAATTCGATCAAACCGTTTTTCTGTGACAAGTCAAAATGCTTCGAAAAACGCGATTTCCAATTAGGACAAAATAAAGCACATATTCACCGCTATTGGTGGCGATTCCCCGAATGTACCAGTGTCAATCAATTCAATTCGATGTGATTTCAACAACGGAACTTGTAATAAACATAAATATAGACCAGAGAGAGCTTCACACCTTGTCGATAACTACATTACTCTGGGACATTTTTTCAGGAAAGCTTAAAATATGTTGTTTTCAACAAATAACACCACAAAAAATTGTGATTGAAGGCAATTATTATTTATATATTCTTTTTGTCTAGATTTGATTACTATTTTTACGATTCTTTGCATTTGGATACATTGATATAAATTCAGTGATTCATTTTTAAAAAAAAATGACAGGCTTAATGTACGACTCGTGTTAATGACAGTTTTAATATTATTAAAAGTTTAGTTTTATGACAGAATAACAAACATTGGACACTTTCTTTCTGAAACAATGAAGTGGCCAAACTATCACGTAGCACCTTAAATTTTTCTTCGAACTTCTCTTTCAAATATTCATAGTTTTGATAAGAATACATGCAAAAATTCATATTAAAATAAATGGCAATATGGGATTATAATAGTTTTTCTTAAAATTTATTTTCTAAATAAGAAATTGTATAAAAATACATTAATTTCCGCACTGCCACGTGAAACAGATATACATTTCACAGTATCCTATATATTTGTTATTTATAGGTATGTGGTTTTATATAAAAAAAATATCCAGAAGGCTGAGAGAAGTGGTATAAATACTAAGCGCCGTAATGTCAAATCAAACAAATATTTGCAATATAAAAGATGATTTGTGTGCGTCAGCATGATAGGACACTTAGGCTGTGTCATTCTTGAACTAAAACTTAATTAAGCCCCTAGCAAAAATGCTATATATATATTAAAATAGAATCCGATTAGTTTTGACATCCATGAAAAAAAAAGAAAAGAAAAAAAAACCTGCCTACCTACTCTAATTTTTTCAAATGAGTAACCAGAAACACAGGTTGTTTTTTTTCTGGCCTAAGTAGTCGTACTTTTACAAGACTTATTTCTAGTGTAGTGCAAGTAAAATTAAAGATGGTAAATTCCGTTTTTTATTTTATGTGACAATGTCGAGGGCGACATATCTCTATAGAGGAGGAGGAATGGTAGAAAATCGAGGACGACATTTCTCCGTAGAGAGAGAGAGAGAGAGAGAGAGAGAGAGAGAGAGAGACAGGATGTCACAGGATGAAATATAGAGGTATTGAGAACCTGTATATTTCAACAATGTGCTGTGTTTTAAACATGTAATCAGTCCATCATCCGTTTTCATCACTACTTTACTTTTTCTTTTACCTTACGTTAGATATTGCAGATTAAGATTACCATATTTAAACTTGGCGTAAAAACATGCGCGGAGTTGAACATCTTAGTTGCTAGAGAAAGGACAGAAGATATTGCCATTTCGCATTCTAATATTATCTTATAAACGATAATATATATATTCAGGATAGTTATATGTTTATTTATGAGACATGTATCTATCATTGTGTTCAAATATTTTTTTTAAAATTGCTTATTTGACCGAGATATTTGGATTTATAGAAAGTCATCCATTTTCATGTACAGTTCATTTCCACGATGGCGATCTTTTACTATTTTAAAGTACGGTATTTTACGTTTAGTTTGTTATTATGTCAGAATGTATGTTCTATATAATACTTCAACTGTGATTATATGAACTGAGATGTTATTTCCATTCACCATTGTTATTTCCATTCAGGCATTGTCTTTATATATTTTATTCACGTCATCATTATCACATTATATTCATACATTGTTGTAAATCTATATTCAGATATACAGAGAACACCGAATCATGTTTTAACTTCAACCCCACAAATGAGGCTGCGACAATAATAATATAAGTTACTTAAAAGATATAATTTACACACTATTGTATATAAGTAATGAATGGGATTGGACAACAGGCAAAGCGTATACGTAAGGCCTCTCCCGTTTTAAGGTACATATTGACTATATATACATTTACATCAACCATAACATACAATGTGGAACTGTAATACAGTTTGCTTATATTGGTTTGACAACTAGTTCAGAGTCTTTGAAACATTTGACCTAAAATAAATACCCGCACTCCAATACTGTATCAATGTACTAATTGTTTTGAACTAATGACATTGCCACGTCATGTCAATGACGCCGGAGTTAAGAGACACAAGTATATGTGAAACTCGAAAGCAAGTGTAGCACTCACAGCCAACTTCAAACGTACTGATAAGGGAGATCCTTCGGAAGCAACAAACACATCCAAGAAAAGAGAGTAGCAGACTCGGTTTTACTGAGTCTGTTCAAGAGAAGTAGTGTATGAAGCAACACCTCTCACACACCCTAGCACCGGCTTAAGCGGTATCCTACTCCAAAGGACCAGTAAAAAATATTACATTCCCAGTTACAACAACAATACCATAGAGATGTTTATCTTACAGAATACAGCATTGATGACGTCATAAACATAAAATAGCTGGCAATAGTTGTACCTCCGTGGCACGGCGAGTGACAATTGGGACTACTTGGAGGGTGGGTAACCCGGTAAATCTCATTCTGACCCTAACTGTCCTCAACATTATACTAGCTTTTCAAATGTTCTCCAGTTACGGATGCTTATTTTGGCATAGTATTTAAGGCTGCTAAGTTCATCCCATGGTGTAAATAAACGAATCTGTCAGGCAATCTTCTAAACATTTGGCAGATCTGATCTTTTATTCACCAACCATTCTTGAGAATATTCTTAGACTTAAGCCCTAGTATGTACCTTTCAATCACAAATATTTCTATAAGTTAAAGGATAAAAGTTCCTGTTCGACTTTCATATCTGCTTTTAAAACCGCACTCTCACTCTACATGAAATGTTTAATCGTTTTTAACTATTATCAGTGTAACGTTAATATGATATGTTCGCACGTTTCCATACGGCTTCCTTTTAAGTCAGTGATAAAACTTGCGCATATAATGTTTAAAACAATGAGTGGTATATTGGTAGTTGAGTTCGATACCGTTCAATGCAAGAGACTGATTAGACGTCAGCATACGTGTTTGGAGTAGTACCAACTCTCATAATATTCTAACAATCAGTACAGAATGTTACGTTGACTACTGCTATTATACATGCTTCAAACGTTCAAGCACACAGTGTCTTAGGCTTACAACCATACTGAAATTTTACATGAAACAGTAGTTTCAAAATTAGATACCAATGTCAATTAGATACCAATGTCAATTAGATACCAATTTCAAGAATGAAATGTAGCATTCAGAAGAAACAACAATTTCATTGATGCATATAATTAAATATAATGTATGCGACACCACAAATATAAAGGCTTAAAAGGACCGCATTGTCGAGGACGATCAGTGACAACACGACGGCTTCAGAGCAACTGTCTTCACGACCTTTTTTAATGTCAGTCTGTTTTTAAGGACATATTTCTTAATATTTCCCATCGCTACTTGGTCATTGAAAAAACATGGGAATCTTGTTTATTTACTGACTTCGTAAAAAAAGCTAAACACACTTTGTAATTTAGACAAGCATATTCACAATTTAATAGCTAGTTAAATACTAAACTTGTCTGATATTTCTTTAACAAGAATGATAGCAAAGCATTAAATGAACAACTTTATGTCGTGTGTTTCTATTTTACTGCACATAAAAAGGCTTTATTCAACGAACATAACATTCATATAAGAACCAGAAATGTGTCCATGGGAAACAGATGCCCCCACTGAAAATAATCAGCGGAAAACGTAAATTTTACCAAAAAAGGGGCCTCATGTAATACATGGTCGATTTTGACGCTAAATCGATATGCACATCTTGACATCATAGGTAAGTAAGCATCCTGTAAAGTGTCCAAACAATCGGTTGAAATCTGGTGGAGGAGATAGACACACGAACTTTTCGGGACGGACAGATGGACGGATGGATACTCGGACTTGACTAACGATATATGCCCCCTCTCCATTCGGTGGTGGGCCCATAAAATGTGTCAACAAAGCATATCTAGACGGATTTTTGTTCAAGGCATACTTGTAAACACAGTTTCTGACTTTACATTAGATTTATTCGTCCTCAAAAAATATTATACGGAGAAAATAACGATCGATAGAGATAATTTATCCAATATTGTAGGTCTAGAAAAGACAAAGATCATTTTTCGGGAATGCTCAACTTATTATTTCTAATATGCGGAAATGTTCACAAATAAAGAAAATCGCAGTGCTGCATGAATCGACTATTCTTTAGAAACCACAATTTGCAACATATGTTACCCAGTCATCTGGGCTGAAAGAAGATGGCATTATTACATTTTTTCTAAGTCAATAATAACGTGTACTCTTATAAGTAAATTAAGTAGTAGAATCTGTTGATATTAAGTGGGGATGTGGCTCAGTGGTAGAGTGTTCGCTTTGCATGTGAAAGGCCCCGGGTTCGATCCCCGGCATCTCCATAACCTTTAGTTCGAACAGTTCAATGCAAAAATCGGATTGACCACTTATAATTTTAGCAATATATCAACAGATGAATACTACATTGACTGTAAAAACTATATGGAATGTCACACGCGCGCGCACGCACGCACGCACGCACGCACGCGGAAACACAATGCGTCTAACATGAATGGTGCGGTATAGTATATGGGGATGCCGAGGATCGAACATGCACGTTCACATGTAAAGCAAACGCTGTGCTACTGAACCACATCCTCATCGATATTAGGGCCTTGTTTCATTGGGTACGAACGTTCACAGATGCACGTCGGAGGACGGCGTAGATCAAATTGAATTGAATTGAATGTTGTTTAACGGCTCATCAACACAGTATAGGTTATTTAGAGCCGCCCCAGAGAGAGGGGGAGGATACATAGGAATCCGGGAACATGCCCTACTCTTATTATCGAATAGATTCCTATGGTTCTTTAACGTGCGCGTAGATCAAAAATCGTCTCGCCAATTTTATGCACTATTTTATACGTCGGAGGGCGGCGTATATCACAAATAGTTTCGCCGTTCGTAGACGTGTACTTTATGTACTACATCGATATCAGATGTTCTAGATTGTTTGTTGGCACGTCGAAAGGAATCTACGGACATGCCACCAGCGTCCGTATATGATTTTGATGTGACAGTAGTTCAGGGTTCTTCCATCGGTTACCGAAAGCACTCTCGGTATCCGTCGATAGCCGTTGGTTCGCCCATAGGTAGAACGTTGGTAACCGATCTTTCCGTGACTCTACACCTGAGGCAGTATCGGTGGCCTCGTTGGTATCAAATGATACATTCGGTGGCCATTGGTAGCCCAAAGTTAACCAACATGGTTGCCGATGGGAGAACCTTGAACGCTCCCATTGATATAAGTTCTTGGCGTTTAAAATCTTAAATCAAGTTAGTGTGTGTTAAATTTCTTTAAATCAATAAAATCACCGTCAAGTGTTCTTGTACTATTTAGTACTATTTTAGGCTAAAAGATCTTCGCATTTAGGTTATTTGCGTAGCATTTAAAATTAACTCTATGAAGATAATCTAACCATGAATTTTTAATGACATTCAAATCTGCAGTTCGCCATTACACTTTCCTCGTAAGGTATTGTTCGATGACCGGACAAGGTGGGGACTCGTTGATTAATCCTGAAAAGGAATGCAAAGATGGCTAATTGTCCGTTATACTGTAGTGTCGTAGCTTAACGGGTCATTATCTTGTAGTTTTCGCTTTTAACAAACCAGGCCCAACGACTTAATTATTGTTAATGGTCTGGAAAACTCGACGACTCGGCTATTCCACATGTAACACTACCAGACCCTTTAATAAGTAATAGTTATTGTTTAATAACAAGTGGTAGAAGTATCTCGCATTTAATAGTAAATGACCAATATTCTACAATTTGGGATGATCCTCTCAAATAGCAAATATTATATTAGCTTACTCAGGTATATCGTAGGCGGGGATACCTTGTTACGACCAATTATTGAATAAATGTATGGGAAGCCATAACCGTCAAAATGTGGATATTTACAAACCATTCAATGACAGGCCATTTAATTCAACATGAAGTCATTTCATGACGTACATATTGATTCGATGCGACGTATAAACTCGGTTCATTCGTTAAAAAGTGAATTGATACGGTTCAAAGTGAAATGATACGGTGTACAATTTCAAACCATACGACGCAAAGTCATTTGATGACGTACATATTGATTCGATGCGACGTGTAAACTCTGTTCATTCGTTACAAAGTGAACTGATACGGTTCGAAGTGAAATGATACGGTGTAAAATGTCAAACCATACGACGCAAATAGAACTCATTCAGTGCAATGACAAACCATTTGACAAAAAAACTTATGCAATACAATCAAATACAAGTCGGTGAAAACTTAAACGATTCATCGAAAAATGTGAAGTGATACAGAACAAAGTAAATCAGCATGATGCAATATGAATCAGTTTAACGCAAACACATTTAGTCTGGTGGTAAGTAAAATGATCGGGCGAAAACACAGTCGGTGCGATGCAAACGCAATCCGTTCGACAGAAACTGATTTCATTACGTGCAAAGTGAAACGGTGCGACATCTGGCGGCGATATTTGCCACATCACTTGCAGGGTTATTTCCCCTACATAACATATATATTATATGATAAATCAAAGTACTAAAAGTACTGAGAATGCAAAGTTTGATAGGAAAGACTGTATGAATATTTGCACGATCAAATTTCCATAAATTTTACATAGTTTTAGCCAACTTGGCGATCTTTGGCGACCTACCAAAATCTTAGAGGGTCAATCCATTCCAAATATATTGTGATCAATTGTCATTAAACTGTTTCAAATCTAGACTAGAATATTTTTTTAGGAAATTGCTGATGGATAGACAGATTTGTGATTTGTGTTCATGGCCAAACTGTCACTCAAGATGACCTCCATGTCTAAAATTATGTCATTTACAGAGTGGCGTGTATTAAGTAGTCTTCCGGGAACAAGATGCACAAGAGGGCCTGTATCACTCTACTGGCTTGAATAGTCTAAGGCCGGAAAACAGTTTTTGTCTCGCCTATTCGAAGAAAAAAAGAGACATAGGTGTTGCTTTTCCGGCGGCGGCGGAGGCGTCAACATTCAAGTTTTGCGTTTAGGTCATTTTCTCACAAACTGTATGTACTAGACCTTTCAAAGTTTGCTTGTAGTTGTATCTTGGGTGGTACATTGCAAATGTGGAAGTGACCTTGACCCTCCAAACAAAGGGCAGATAACTGAATAATTTTTAGGTTCAACTTTTGCATTTAGGTCACTTTTTCACAAACTGTATGCACTAGACCTTTAAAACCTTATAGTTGTATCTTGAGTGGTACATCACAACGTGACAAAGCAAATGTTAAAGTGACCTTGACCCTCCAAGCAAAGGGCAGATAACTTAATTGTGACCTTCAACTTTTGCGTTTAGGTAACTTTTTCACAAACTGTATGCACTAAGACCTTTCAAACGTTGCTTATAGTTGTATCTTGAGTGGTACATTGCAACGTGACAAAGCAAATGTGGATGTGACCTTCACCATACAAGCAAAGGGCAGATAACTTTAATTGTTACATGTACATCACTCTCTCATGAACTATAATTATGCACTAGATGTTTTAAACCTAATTTATTGCTTAATCTTTGGAAGAAAACATATTCTATTTTGACATAGTTGTGTCTTGGGTAGTGCATCTTTTTGGATGCATGGATTTCATCTATGACCTTGACCTACTTTCTGGAGCTGATGATTTTTAGCTCTACTGGCCAAGGGCCTTCATTTTTCATCCGATCTTTACAAAACTTTAACATATTGTTAATAACAATGAAAGCTTGCAGATGTTCGAAAACCAGATCGGACTAGTAACAGCGGAGTTATGGCCCTTGATTTAGTTAAAAAATGCTATATTTTGCCTCGTTAATACAACAGCACTTTCATTTTTCATCTGATCTTTACCAAACTTTACCAGATGTTTTGCCTTTTTTTATTATTAGTGTATATTTTTTTATTATTTGTACATTTGTTTTGTTTAAATTTGTTTTAAATATATATATATAATTTTTTATTTTTTTATTTATTTTTTGATTATTTTTTTATATTTTTTTTATTTATTTTTTTATATTTGATATATTTATTGATTTATTGTTTTAAATGTTTTTTGTTTATTTTTTTGTTGTTGTTTTTTATTTTATTTTTTTATTTCATTATTTTTTTCGGTTCGTTGATTTTTGATGGAGTTACGGCCCGTGGCATTTTTACTTTTAAATTTTGTCGGTTCTACTCCTCCTAAAGCCTTGTTGGATTTCGACGAAACTTGGCAGGAAGCATCGGTAAGATGTCTAGTTGTGCATATCACGCTTTTTCCCAGTTCGCTGATTTATGACGGAGTTATGGCACTTTCACATTTAAATTTCTTGTCGGCGCTACTCCTCCTAAACTTTCTACAAAATTTGGCTGGAAGCCTCAGTATGATGTCTAGTTGTGCAAATCGCGGTATATCAATGAAATCTCGGACAAGTTCGAAAACCAGCTAGATCTTGTTAGTAACGACAGGTTATGGCCCTTGATTTGTTGAAAAATGCTATATTGTATTTCCTTTGTTAAATCTGTAGTTGCTTCATTTTTTATCTGATCTTTACCATATTTGTTTAGAATGTTAATATAACCCCGTCCCCCACCACCCCGCCCCATTTTTATAAAATTTCTTTCATAGAAGTGGGACAAATTAAAATATACCCATGCCGGGCTAGACACAGCAGACTTATTGCCCATGATTACCAGGTGAGCGATCTACGGCCATCCTATTCCTTTTGTTTTTGCAATGTTTGAAAAAAAATACTGATGGGAATTTTATGTCGACAACCCTTGATGTAACAGCCGTTTTAGCCAGTAGAGCATCCACAGGCCCTCTTGGGCCTCTTGTTTTTAATAAAATGGCATTTTACTTTTAAACAAATGCACTTAAATGTCATCTCAGCAAACTCCATTGTTTTTAGTTACTAAAATGTTTACAACCTCATTTAAGCATCATTGACCGTTTTATTTTTAAGTCCAGCCCCCGTTAGGCGAGACATGTGAATCCACGGATTTCTTGTTTAAAAAATCAAAGGCTATAACTCTGATGTGTCTAGTCTGATGCAACTGGTTTTGAACTTGTCCAAGTTCAGTGGCGTAACCTAGAAAACGTCTTCTGCTGCAGGGACAAATAACTTAACAAGAGGCACTACCCGTTCATTCAACTTCTCTATGTCTGTCCCACACATTGAAAAGAAACTTTACTGTAGTATTTACTAAAAAAAAAAAATTACAAATTTATTGGTGGAAAGAAGAATTGAAATTGACTATAAGTAAATAGACGGGTAAAATTGATCATAATTTTGATAAACAACAACAACAAGAAACAGAACAGAAACTAGCTGGACGAAGTAGGTAAAAATGCTGCAGCCATGTGCAGTTTCAAACGGTGTCCGGTTGGGGCCAGATACAATGTCGAGATGTCATATTGTCGTATTTTTTTCACAATATATTTGGAATGGATTGACCCTCTAAGATTTTGGTAGGTCGCCAAAGATCGCCAAGTTGGCTAAAACTATGTAAAATTTATCGAAATTTGATCGTGCAAATATCCATACAGTCTTTCCTACCAAACCTTGCATTCTCAGTACTTTTAGTACTTTGATTTATCATATGTAGGGGAAATAACCCTGCAAGTGATGGGGCAAATATCGCCGCCAGATGTCGCACCGTTTCACTTTGCACGTAATGAAATCAGTTTCTGTCGAACGGATTGCGTTTGCATCGCACCGACTGTGTTTTCGCCCGATCATTTCACTTCGAACCGTATCAATTCACTTTGTAACGAATGAACAGAGTTTACACGTCGCATCGAATCAATATGTACGTCATCAAATGACTTTGCGTCGTATGGTTTGAAATTTTACGCCGTATCATTTCACTTCGAACCGTATCAATTCACTTTTTAACGAATGAACCGAGTTTACACGTCGCATCGAATCAATATGTACGTCATCAAATGACTTCATGTTGAATTAAATGGCCTGTCAATGAATGGTTTGTAAATATCCACATTTTGCGGTTATGGTTTCCCATATAAATGTGTAGAAATCCAGTGAGATGATTGCACGTGCTTGCACGTATATACTGGAATGTTTAGTAGCGAGAGGAGAATCTGTTAGAATCTGTGAGAAGGTAGAGATTTGTTTTACTGCAGTCCGCTAGAATTAATACACCACTATACGATCAGACATTAAAATGGGGTAGCTTTAAAGGTTATTATAGTGTGTAGTAAAGAGCACGGACTTGTTCTTTATTAATGCCCTGGTGACATAGTGTCACACACAGACCTTATAACAAATAGATTGGACACTACGAAAATTATCTAAATTTCACGTGGCAGAGTGCGAAAATGTCGCAAACTTATTCCCAACTTTAAACACACATATCATGAAGAGTATTATAGATACAAGTTTCAGTCATGCCAAATCCCATCATAAACTTAATTTTCTTTCCGGTGACAGTATTTTGCTTTCTCTTATATTTAGATAAAAAAAGGAGTTGACGGAAACTTTGACTATGTCAAAACCTTGATTTTTAGGAGAAAAACGAAAAATGATGACATTTTTAACTTTAAACATCTTTTTATACAAATTCTGATTAATTTTGAAAATAAACATAAATTATTAAAATCCCATTTTGCTATTCACTTTCACTATGAATCTTTTGAATATATTCTCATCAAAATCATTGAAACTTGAGAAAGGATAGAAGGAAAAGTTAAGGTGCCACATGATATTTTGGTTACTTCATTGGTAGAGATATTAATATGTCTGTGGCTATTCATTATTGACATCAATGAGTCTCCCAGGTCGTCCCTGGCAAATACTTATTCTGCCAAGTTTGTTAGCGGGTTGCCTGGAGTGATTATGCCCTAGAACTGGGTTACACCCCCTCTCCCCGCAGTCAAAGTTTGTCAACGGCCTTCCAATGCTCTACCAGATTTTACTAATTATTTCACCATCTCAATAGGGAGATGTAAATCAAGAAAAGAAGCGACAGTATCAGAAATGTTACCTTTGTTGAGTTGAAGTTCTTTACGAAGTTTGTTAATCACGTCACCATAAACATTGTCGCAGAACAGTTCTTAAATTACTTTAATATTTTAAAAGCAGATCATGGTTACGATAATAAAAGTGTGGAACTATTTTTCGAAATTTATGGTACCGGTAAGATTTTCGCAATGTACAACTATCCTTGAATAATACCAAAAATGAGATTACTGATTCACTTATAAGGCCCGAAAAATACTTTCTAAAGTTGTTTAGGTTATTTAGTGAAGTAAAGATCAAAGTCATATTTATGAAAACATTAATTATTCTTATTGACGCCGTCATGGGTTGTTACCGAATACTTTTTTAACTGTTATAGGTTATAATAGCGTAAATGAGTCTCCATTGCCCTTCCATAGTAAAGTTAGAATGATGACAACCTGTTAAAAACTCAAACCTCGTTAGAATTCTGGGAAACTTACTTTATCATGCAATAAACATGTCTGCTATTAAACATCAACAAGGAAATAGCGGGTTTAATACCTTCTTAGAAACATTTCTTCAGTTGTAACTAATACCGGGTCAAAGGTCAACACTATTTTTTACCCCTTGCAATTTCATACCCTGTCTACTTTCACTTCTCAAATTTATATCAAAAACTGTCAAAAACATGATGAGCTGCATTTTCAAATATCAACAACATGTCCAGAATACATGTACAGCCAAACAAGAAATTGCAGCACAGCTGCTGGAAAAAATGTTGGACAATTCTGAACATAATATTAATATTTCAGGAGTCAAGCTAGGGGAGAAGGAGAATACAGCGAAGTGGGAAATTCACAATTATTTATGTTGGTTTAATAAAACTGGATGAATGATTTATATATGTTGTCAATTTTTATTTAAATATATGATATATCTAGGCCTGTTGTTTCATTTCAAATTAAAGTGTTTTTTTAATTTCATGTTTTAATAATTTAATTTTGAGTAGTCATATTCAATATGTATATCATTATCAGAGAATTTAATATGAATGCCATTAACGGCTCATAAAAACATTATAGATTTTTTAGAGCCGCCCCTGAGAGAGGGGAATGATACGTGTAAAGGCCCATACCCTTACTCTTACCGAAGTTTCTTTGTTTTCTACATGACATAATGTGAATTCTAGTGCATTCTGAAAACATTTAATTGCTTAATCCTATGATAATGACCCCGTGCGAGGCCATTAATATCTGACAAGCATAGGCTAACATTGCTTGTCGAATTTTAGGCGTGATGGTTTTGGGTGGGATGATAGCCTCTGGTTCGCCCTTGTTATTTGGGGATAAGCCAATTCAATCTGTAAGGTATGAACTGAATGTTGTTTAATGACTCATCAACACGTTATTCGTTATTCGAGAGAGGAGATCACACAATGGAATCTGGAACCTGACATACTATAACGAATATATTCTTATATATAGTTCTTTAAACTAACGTGCTTGGAGGATAGACTCCAATATACCAAACCTCCCAATTTACGTCCCCATCCGACGGACGAGGCTAATGAAAAGCGTTCAGCGGATTTCAAGTTCAACGGTTGTCTATAGGGCCACGCCAGCCCCTTTATAAATTATGAAGCGATATCTAAAATATTCCTTTAAGCATTTTAATGAAATTGAGACCAGACGCTCGTTTGCGCTCGCAATCATCTTGTGTGTGTTTGGATGACGGGGACTACAACTGTAAATAATTAAACCTTTTGTGAGATACACACATCTTGTTAAATTGTTGTTATACACCTCGCTGCGCTCGGCATTATTTTGGCGTTTACAGCACCATTTCACCATGTTTACCACACTGTCACAAAATTGTTATAACATATGAATTTGTAAGCGAGTTGGGGCTCCGCTTCTCGAAGCTTATTTCAGTATGTGATATATGAATTTGTTTAATGTTCGGGGTCTCGCTTCGTGCGAATTGAAAATGTCAACTAAAGTCAGCTACGAAATTGAAGAACAGGACGAATCATGGCCTGTGGGCTTCGCTTCGCGAAGCTTACCAAAATATTATTGTTTTATTTAATGTTCGGGGCTTCGCTTCGGGCGAAGCTCAATACTTTGTAATTATTAATTTATCATGAATTACATAAGTTTACTCTGGACTACATGTACAGTAACATAGCTAGGCCCAAATGACAGCATAGGCCTATGGTTGGGGGCGTGGAGGCATGATCCTCCGGACTTTTCATTTCATTTTAGAATGCATTAATTAGGTGAGTAAACTGTCACAGATGTGTATCTGAAAATACCCACATCCTCTTCCCCATTGCCAGACTGGCAAACATTGTAGACCAAAAGCAATTAGCACATGTTCACGCTCATGACCGTTGACGTCATGTTTACAATATCGCATGACGTCATGTTTAACATATTGCATGACGTCATGTTTAACGTCAGTCGCTGATGCACCAGTTATCCCTACTCAAGTCTTGACGTCACATGCTGCTTCTCGCAAGAAAAAAGTAAGAAATTTACATTTATACGCTTATTGATGCAAATCTTAATCTTCGTACCATACGCCGTTCTGAATAATATGGAGCAGGCCGGACGATGTAAACTCCGGACATGAAGAACGCGGTCGACATAATGACGTTAATATGAATAATGTGGGGCTTCGCTACGCGAAGCTTAGTGATAATAGAAATGTGTGTTATTTAATTTTGGGGCTTCGCGCTTTGCGCGAAGCTCTGTGGCTCGTTTGTCGACCTCTGCTCGTCCATATTGTTTTCACGACTTTCGCAAAAGTTTACTTTGTGGATTTTTTTGACTTTTTACGGTAATTGCCGCCATAACCGAAAAAGCGATTACTAGTGGACAACTTCGACGCC
>JAWPHD010013270.1:0-67500 GCA_037043455.1 Cyrtodaria siliqua
GTTAAAAAGGCAATTATTTCCGAAGTAACACTGCGCTTTTCATTTGAATGTTACGACTGATTGTAAACGAATTTGTTCGTATCAATTTGTCCTATACTATGAATCATTTACTTTATTCTATTCTTTTAAACATGTATTGTAAATATTTTTATGACTTAATAACTGCTGTATAATTATAATACAATTATTTGTTATACACATATTTGTTTCAACCAAGACATCAGCCTTATCAGCCAGGGGCGTAGCTGTGTCTAAATCAGTGTGTAATCACACAGTGTGTAATATTATTTTTTTTTAGAAGGAGGCAAATACTAGCATTTCTGACGGTATTTTATGCAGCAAACAATATGTTTTTAATCCGCAATTTCAAGCTTTTTTTAATCTGCGATTTCGCATCACAGACATCGGACAGAAACAAAATAACATATATATAATATGAATACTTGCTTTCTTAAAATCTTTTCGAAATTTTGCACAATCATGGTGTGTTTGGTTTTGAAAGACCGCGAGCGAAAACAGTTCGGCTTTTATTTTTGAAAAGACCACGAGTAAAAAATTGGTATGAGCTGACCATTACCCTTCCACATACCCCACTCAGTTTGTATTGCATTTTTGGCATTTTTATTATTTTGATTTCTGGGGGACAATGTGTAGGCACGTGCCTATAGGCAGCTACGCCACTGTCAGCATTGTCATACAACGTTAGTTAAACATGTTACAGACAATATACATAATAACCTTCAATACCATATCAATATAACAACAGATGTTGCTACCATATTTAATCAACCAGAGTATGACGTACAATGTATGGCTACTATAGCACAGGTAGTGGAAAAGGATCTATGCATTATTGTTGGCAGAGGACTAGGCAAAAGATAATATACACTCCCTGCTGAAACAGGCAGGTGCAATCAACAGAAACCGATAAGACTGTATTTATGACTGGGTTGGTCGACCCCTTGTGGTTGCCGGAGATAGAATACAACCACTCGCAAATCCCACTAGAGGCAGAGGAGTAGGACCCCAACCCCACCCCACCCCAACGCCCTTCATGTTCATTTTATCTTTTTTTATCATGCTCATTCAAGGTCTTTTTCATGACACCGCATATGCAAATGTGGAAACGTGGCTCCATCGTAAATGGTGTGTCTACAATGGAATTTGCAGCAACTCTGCAGTTCTGCAGGTTAGAATGTTCTACGCTCATTCTCCATATATCTAGATGTAAATGGATGATGAGCCTGGCATGTTCATCCGTTTTGGCGCCATATAACCTTTCTTGTGTTGGTGCGCCGTTAAACCCCAAATCAATGGTCGATCATGATCAGTGACACTCATTTTAGTTAAAGGGGCGCATGCACAGACCTATTAAAATTACTTTTACATATTACTAACTATATATTATATTACACCAATAATATAATATTATTTAATAATTTGGTAGAATAATGAAGACAATTGAAATCTTAAGTTTGTATTTAATAATATGCATGTAGTTTTAAAGTCAAAAGCATGCAGTATTAATAAATCGATGTGCAAATAGTAATGCTTGACATTACGTGGTCCGAGTATTAACGTGCATACCCCACCCAACCCTGTCTACAAGAAGCGAAAACGGGGTTGGCTGTGGTATGAAATAAAACCTAAATTTCAGCTTAAAAGGTTTGCATTTTGTCAAATTAAAACACCTATTAGGTAGTTTTAAACAGTTTATCGCATTTTTTTCATTAAAAAATGTTTTTTAAACATGTTTTATTGTAGAAATATCCGTTATAAAGTCCTGCTAATATAAGCTTTCCCATCGCTTAATGCAATTAAGGCGGGACCACGTAATGATATATGACTAAAGATTGTCGTGTGTCCCTATCAAAAACGCCCTCTTCCCATTCCTTCTATCAGTTCTCAACACACAGACCAAAGAAAATAATTAAATTTCATCAAATGATAAATCTACTGACAATATGAAAACCGTAACCAAATAACTACACACAGTAGCGTATTTAATCAAAATCAACGACCGATGTGGCAATGGTCCATTATTGTTTGAATTATCTTGGACACTTCCAAACAGCTCATTTGGGAATTTTATGAATTGATCACATACTAGTCGAATCAGGGTCGCTTGGAAAATGTTGAAGATAAAATCATGGAATTTAAAAGAATAATATGAATTTTGAAAACCGGTCGTTATAATTTTAATTATCATGCAGATGTGCATTTTTCTGCCTATTAAAGGGGTGATCTATTAAATTTTGCTTTATTAGGCACTGACCAATAGAGCAAATCAATGCGGAATCCCTCGGCGTTTATTGTACGTAACGTTATCGGACGTCATGCACGTAATATTGCCTGACGTCATAAAACAAACAAAAAAACAACAACATGGCGGCGTCCTCGATAAGCGTAACATTCTGAGAAATAGTTAATAATAGTAATTCATACAAAAAATGTGGATAATCTACATGATAAATATAATATTATGTCAGTGCCTTTTACTATCAAGTTTATAAGGCTCGGCACGAAAACGAAGAATGGCTCGGCAGAGCCTCGCCAGTCTTCGTTTTCTAAGCCTCGCCTAATAAACTTGATAGTAAAAGGCACTGACATAATATTCTCTATGTATATCCCGGGTAAGTTGAATTTTTCATGGCGTTAAATTCTGTAATTATGTATGCAGCTAATAAAACGTATTAATATATTAAAACAAAAACATATAATTACAGATAAAAATAATTATAAACACGTGTTTTAAAGGGCTGCTATGTATCGCAGTATTGTTCAGAACAACTTATTTCATATGAGTTGTATGTTGACCTAACGTTTTAAAACATTATACTTGTGAACTTAATATTATGAACTGAATATTATTAATGGAACATTAAATAATTTTACTGAATATTAACTACGTAAAAGTTGAGCAGTCTTGTTCTGTATAATGTGACATGTCCCGTTAGTTTTACTACATAATTTGCATATTTGCAAATCTTTAATTGTATCTATTTCAAAAGTTCAAGGTAAATCGTTTTGCATATTTCTTATTGCTGGTTATATTAATCATACTATTTAAAACTTTGGAAGAATAAAACAAATCGAAACCATTACGTGATCCGAGTATTAACTTTCATACCCCATCCAACCCCTTCTCCAAGAAGCGAAAACGGGGGTATGCAATAAAAACCTTAATTTCGGCTTAAAAAGTTTGCATAATGTAAAATTAAAACATTTAATAGGTAATTTTAAACAGGTTATCACATTTGTTCATTAAACGCATTTTTTCATTAAAAATGTTTTAAAGAATACTTTTTTGTCGAAATATCCATTATAAAATCCTGCTAATGTAAGCTTTCCCTTCGCTTAATGGAATAAAGGCGGGTCCACGTAATGATCCGCATTTTATTACCTATTATTTATTTATAAACATGCATATTTAAAGTCAAAATTATACTGGATTCATGAATCAAAGTTCTCATTTTAATGCTTGATAACGACTGCCAATATTACCGTGTGTCCCTTTAAAGCAGCATTAGCTGTAACCTTTAGCTTATAAAACACAAAATAATTACTTAGACAAACATTACACAACTACTATTATTGAGTTGTTACTAAAAAGAAACATGATGCTTTAAAGGAATTCAATAGTGATACAACAAATAAAGTACCACTTCGCGCCAAGACCACCCTAAATTACACACAGGTACGACGAACGCGTTCCCGACTGAGCTATAAACGTATCGCTAATTGATATCACGTGAGCAAGTTATGTTTATTTACCTATGTAATTGTCTAACTTTGTGTGTACACAATTTTGTCAGGAAGGGCATTAACTAATGTTGTTAGAAGTTGTAGCCCAACCCTTTTGCGATTATATATTGGCAATAAAATATGTTTAAATCACGTGAGCAACAATAATGTAAATATTGCGGTCCCAGCGATGTTGACAAACAATATTTTTTTTCTTTTTCAAATCAACACATTTATAACTACATGCCTATGTTACCATGCATATATTTTACTGAATAAAAATCAGACAGTCGTTGTCTTATTCTCTGTATCTGCTTTATTTACGGACAGAGCCCCTTTATGTTGTATAATCACTTACAATCAACGTTGTGAAATGTAAGTCAAGTAGCGACACAACACATAACAATAAATTTTATTTTCAATTAAAAGTTTATTGCATTGTCAATGGATTTAACTGTTGGAAAATGTAGTAAAACTTTCTTAAAGTGGTTTAAAATGGTTCAATACAGGATGTCTCCCAATAAAAGTCGAATGTTATTACTAACCACGCACAGGTTTGTCTCGGTAAAATAAATCGTTAAACTGATTTGTTAAATTCAATGTTTGGCGTAGTTATATGTGTATAGATGCATGACATAGACAGAGGTGCATGGTTTACCCTGTGCGGTTCACGGGCAATAATAGGGCGACTGCTTATCCAGGCAGAGGGGTAAAATCCCCGCGAATTCATGTTCATTGTGACATTTTTGCCATGTTCATTTTAAGGTCTTCATGATCATTTCAGGTGCTACTTGGGTGATGGCAGAAGACAGTGGTTGTGGATCCAGCGATACATGCAGGTTTTACAATAGAATTTGCACAATTATGCAGTTCTGCTGGTGAGAAGGTCCATTCTGCATATTTTATATGTATACTGGTAAGTGATGAGATACAAATTATCACTATATGAGTAGTGTTGAGTATTCTTTGGAAGTATTTGCATTATGGATATATAATAATCATGTATTTCATAACATATTTGCTATGAGTAAATGTATTGGTCATCAGCTTATACGTTTGGCTGACGGTCCCGACTTGGGCCAGGTGCTGGTGACTCTTACGGGGTCATCGGTTTTTGCTCACATATGACCTATTTATGTGTCGACGTGCCTTAAAATTCATACCTGCTTTGTACCGTTAAATGTCAAACACATCTTGCTGGAATATGTAGACTTTGATCCTTTGCGTCAAAGGTACTACATTGTTAGTCTATGAAAGAGTTATTTGATACTATATATTTTAGTCTTGTTTTAGATTTCCTGAAAGAAATCAGGCTATATAAATCATTATAATATGTTCTTATATATATTTACTTGTTTATATAACCGTTGACGGGCATTTGTTGATTTACATGTATAGTTTATATTACTACCATGTCATCCCTTATTTGTAAATAGTTTCATCTTTATATATTTACTGTAAGTTTTAATTACTACTTCATTTCTTCATCTTTCATCAGTTTTTGCGCACAATATGATCTATTTATGTGTCGACGTGCCGTAAAACACCATTCATTCATTCTTTACTCTTACGGGGACGGTCCCTATGGTGCCGACAGTGATGGTCATGGCAGTGCCAACGGAGGTTCCGACGGTGCCGTCAGAGTTCATAAAGAAGGCGACGACGACAACAATGATGATGATGATACCCACAATTGTATGTTTCAGGGACACATGAATTCGGTCTGGCTCAAATACAGTTCCAGGGCCTTACTATTGCGGCAGCGCAGACCGTAAATGGACAAATGCCAATATTGCATTTTTTTCACCCAGTATTATTTTGAAACCAAGAATATTTCCAATTTCTCAAAGCGCAAATTAAACCCTATATATGTTCTTCAATCATTTTATATAATTTCAAACTTACGAGTTTCCGTAAATGGAAATAACGCTAGTTAAACTCTAAATTATTCAAATTTTAGGCGTTTTATCTTTATTTTACGCACAATGTGCGGCATATAATAACCAGTTATCAATAATAATGACTGGGGCAATGTTACTGTAGGAGAAAACATAATGCAATCTTCCCAGTTGTTTCTCATAACCAACGGGACGCCGCTAATGTTAGACAATTATGCACTATTTTTAAAACCAAAATACCAGTTTGTTGAATAATGGGTTAGAGGTAATGTTTATAGACATTCAACACTGTCGTCTTTGTCTTAAATACAGATAAAACAATGGTTATTGGTTATATACCACGTACGATTGGCAATTATAAGGTTAGTAATGTCTTTTTTCCCCAGTATTCGTAGGTTTTACATAGCTTTTGCGAAATGCTTTCGTATATACTGTTGCACTAAACAAACAATATTACATAACGTTGGTTTGTGTCTTATAACAGCACACATTTTGTTATCCTGCTTTTATTTACCACTCCAAGTCAGTGCAGTATCGTGTCAAATAGAGAATATCATGTTAGTGCCTGATCACATCCAGTTTATCAGGTGAGGCTGAGAAAAAAATGAATGACTGCCGAGATAAAGTTTTTTATCATGTCGATCTGTATAATTCTGCCGAGAAACAGGGTGCCTGAGATAAAACCTTATCTCGGCAGTATCTTTCCTATTCCGCCAGGAGCACTTCTTTTGACGACGTCAGCACCTCTTATGATGACGTCAGGGTATATTTGATGACGTCTGCTTATTTTTGAACGGAAAAAAATGGAGAGAAAATGGAAAAAAGGTAAATTAAATGATATTAAACAATCAACATGATAAATAGAATATAATGTTAGTGCCTGATCGTATCCAGTTTATCAGGTTCTGTAAGAAAAAAATGAAGCCTCGGTACAGTCTCGGGCTTCATTTTTTTTCTCAGCCTCACCTGATAAACTGGATGTTATCAGGCACTAACATGATATTCTCTATACCTCAGGCACCCTGTTTCTCGGCAGAATTATACAGATTGACATGATAAAATGCATTACTGCTAAATCAAACTGGATATTGTCCCAGCATTTTCCTATTTTCATCGTATACAGTATGGAGATAATGAAAGTAAGCCTTCGGTTTACCCTGACAACATGTGAAAGCTTTTAACTTATGTGAAGATACTATTTCCTTGGTGTTTGGTTTCCATATTTCCTTTCTGATATCACACATTTAGCATGTCATAACTCAATTTCCAATGGGTAATTTGTCATATCTTGTCACGTGTTTCTCTTATTTACAGTCGGATAAAAGGGAACCTCTTCCGTACAAACAGAAACGCGGCAAGATGACAGAGTAGATATAATTCCTCGGGGTGCTTAGATGCATTCATGTTATTGCCGACGTCCAAAATTGAGTCGGAATATACCGAGTCGATTTCTAAACGTGCAAGATGGGTGATATAAAGACAGGTGTAGAGGAAATAAAAGCAGGTGTAGAGGTAACAAGAAAACTGTGCTACGAACTATCACAGGCCCGCAGGACATTTGAACATAAACACTTGTGTTTTAAAAATTGTAAGTGAGGAAGTGTCGATTCTTTAGGAGGGTGGGAGGTATACAGTACTGGTTCCAAGGAAAAGTGGGTGGTCTGCCTCCACCCCAAAAAAAATCGACCGTCATATATAACCTTACATGTGTTGAAAATGACGTAAAACACCATACAAAATCAATAATAGACATAGAAGTGAATATATAGCTGCCGTTTAGATATAAAATATAAGAGTATAAGGTTTCATATATTTATGGAACTATGGCGTATTTCCTTTGTATTCACCCATCATAGTGTAAAACTAGGAGTGAAGTCTTGGGGCTGAGTACTGGAGTCAAGTCTGCTGTCGTTGTTTTGAACAACACTTTTGACTATTACTTCTACTCTAAATTTGCTTCAATCTCTGCAACTATTGCTTGTGCTTCGGGTGCTACTTTTTTGCTATTGCAACTACTTCTATTTCTACTACAACTGCTGCTGCTTCTGCTACTACAACTACTGATACTACTACTACTACTACTACTACTACTACTACTACTACCACTACTGCTACTACTTCTACCACCACCACCGTTACAATTACTACTACTACAACTACTAGTACTACTACTACCCCCACCACCATCACCACCATGGCCACACCACCAACCGACCCACTCCAGCCCAACCCGCACCCGAACCCTCACCCGCCCCCACCCCACCCCACCCCCACCACTACCACCACCACCACTACTATTACTACTTCTACTACTACTACTACTACTACTATTACTACTACTACTAGTACTACTACTACTACTACTACTACTACTACTACTCGTGGTGTTCCTTTTTTACTACTACGACTACTTACTGTTGTTGCTTTTCTACGCTCTTTTGAGCGAATATCCTAAGCGCCTATGTGATGGCGTGTTGTACTTCCGATCCTTCCGTAATTATCTCCAAAGCCACTGTATAGATTTTGACACATTTCTCACAACAACATTAAATTTAACCGCCTTAAAAATCCAAGATGAATTAATAACTAGGGTTTAGCTAGATTGAGATCCCCAAGTGGAAAAGAAACCTTTAAGAAAGTGATCGGAATACACTGTAGTTGTCCAAAATGACATTGTCCATCTTACTTCTCTTATTTTTGAAGACATATGAGAATAGAAGCAGCCACAGGCAGCACGATTCTCCGCCGTCGGTTTTCTATATGTATCAGTTGATCAAGGACTGGGTGGTTGATTATATCCTTTAACTTTTCGATTTTGCGCTTAGATTTATCTTAGTAATTGGTATAATACCAGTCTATATTTATGGCGCACAGTTTGTAACGACGTTTGTCATTCGACTAGAGCGCAGGCTGTACCGACATGTGATGAAAACAAAACAAAGAGTCGGACATTTTCTGCTCAATTTGAGTTTGTGGTATATTCTTTTTAATTTCCTTCCAAATTGATAGAAGTAATATAAATTTCCTTCCAAATGAATACAAATAATTTGATTTCCTTCCGAATACATTCCCTTCAGAATGTGCAGCATTGACAGGGTTGATGGTGTGTCCTAAATTATAAAATATATAAATTGCCTTAATTGACCAACATGATCTGTGTCAACATTTAAAAAAGGTGAGTTAACTTTGTTCAATAACTATGCATTTGCACGGTGTAATGACAAAATACGTAAATAATGAAAAAAAGTTATATGAAATTTCATCGCGTTAAGCTTTCAATACTATTGAATCAAGTATGACGCTGAACAAAACCTTCACATGGACAATTCCTTCGAATCGGACAACATAAATAAAAACGCTGCGTCTGAAACATTCTCACCTCTCACCGCTGTGGGTTCGAATCCCAGTGGGAGCTCGAATTGTCAAGTGAAAACGTTTCGATTCTTACGGATGGAGGGAAGTGTACAGTACTGTTTCTACCCAGGAAAAATGGAGTTGTCTGCCTCTACCACAAAACAATCGACCGTCACACATGGCCTATCATGTGCTAAAAATGACGTAAACCCCAATTCAAAGATTATTGAGCATCGTAAATGCATGTTTATGTTAGCAGACGAGATGTTCCCAGTTTATATCATATAAAATACTCGGCCGTAAAAACTACGAATTGGAAGTGTTCTTGCTTACTGGTCCTTTGTGAAAATCGAGTCCAATCCTTGGAACTTTAACATCACTTGGCTAGGCGACGTGAGAGGTGTTACATCTTATATTACCTCTCGGGCACGGGTTTAATAAAACCGAGTCTGTTTAACCTTTTTCTATTGTTTGTGTTTTTTGCTTCCAAGAGACCAACTTTTCAGTATGTATTGAATTCATAACGTACAAAGTGTAGTGCCGTGTGGCGGCTGTAAAAGCCCAGACTATATACAAATCATACTCGTATTACTATCTGGTGATTTGGGATACTCTTACACGATCTGTGTAGCTTTACATTCGAATACTGCTTAAACCAGCCCTAGGGGGCTTCCGAATGATCCCTTGTTCTGTATTGGCATACTATTAATATTACCAGTATATTAATATTACTAGACTTGGCCTTTTATTCATCTTTAAATTTGTTCTTTGTTTCTGTGTGTGTTTGTGGTTGACTGTCGTCCTTGAATGCTACTTTTCCTTTTCGAATTTTATATCTACCTTTTCTAACGGTACGATTCTTTTAAAATACTGGATTTACAATAACATGCTGGCTAATCTGACTTTTCCTGACATATATCCATTCAACTTCCCATACGGAAATAACGTCTGAAACAGAATTCTTTATGAATGTCATAGTTGATACATATGGAGATAATTGGAAATACAGTAGATTGTAATGCCAGTATTGATCTGTATCCATTAGGAGGCACTCAACATAGTTATAGTCCGCCCGTATACGCGGTTTTAAGAACGGTTGACACTCAGCCACCAGAGTTATTATTTATGCTTCCTTCCAGTCACTTGGATGCCGGCCCTAAGTATGTGATCTTAATGCATTTTACTTTATAATACAATGGAAATGTATCTCATGTACGGGATACATAAAGTGCATTGAATTTTGGGTAATTAAGGAATGTAAAAAAAATCAATATCGAGAGTCGTCTTGTAAATATGTCTAGTAATAGACTGATTCACTGTGCATGTCCGTTGCACTCAAACACGCTGTGTTTTTTTCCCATTTATATATACACGAGCATCTTCGTGTTTTACTTATATTGCCTATTACTGCTGCCTTGTTGGTTAGGGACTAGTTCATGGCGGGGATTTCTTTATTTGCACTGTCCCGTTTTATTGGGAAGACAGTATGGTAAGTGGGAGGTTTGGTGCACCCTAGAACCTGGTTTATACCCCTAGCGGCCTTTTTGTGCCACTGACCGTTCCAAGGTGGTAGCCTTATTGTCAACCCGTTTTGTGTTTGTGGCGTCATATGCCTTTATTCTTTATTACTATTGCCATTCATGTTTGTATTTTTGCGTGTTTTGTGGTTTTTGTACAAACACAAAAGGGTTGACAATAGGGCTACCGCTTTGGAACGGCCAGTGGCACAAAAAGGCCGCTAGGGGTATAAACCAGGTTCAAGGGTACACCAAACCTCCAACTTACCCTACTGTCTTCCTAATAAAACGGGACAGTGCAAATAAAGAAATCCCCGCCATGAACTAGTCCCTAACCAACAAGGCAGCAGTAATAGGCAATATAAGTAAAACACAAAGATGCTCGTGTATATATAAATGAAAAAAAAAAAAAGCCTAGAAAGCCACAATGAAGGTACTCAATGACTTGGCAGAAGTCAGAGCAACAAGAGAACAAACCTTTGAGGGAACGACAAGACAAGATTGCAGACAAAAATCAAACGCCACCATCCTTCTGGGCTTTAGGTAGACGTCATCACAGGGTCCACAGCCTGTCCGGTCATCGTACAATTTAAGAGGAATTGTAAATGTGTCCACCACCAAGCATGCAGTGCGTTGCAAAATGATAGGGTAATAACCTCTTTTGATAAACCTTTTAACAAGTTTAACAAAGATAGTATGAAAGTGATCATGACCAAGGATCTTATGAAGTTTGTAAATCACGTCACCATAGAAGTCAGGCTGTGATAGTCCTTGTGGCAGAAGAGTTCTTAAATTACTTTTATATTTGGAAAGAAGATCAGGGTTACGATAATAAAAGTTTGCAAAGTATGGTAACGGTAGCCCTGATGGAGTAGCTTTTAACCTGCAAATCAACATTTTAAAAGCATGTACTTGTATTATTTGACTTGTACCCTAGAACCTGGTTTAAACCACCAGCGGCCTTTTTTGCCACTGACCGTTTAAAGGCGGTAGCCCTATTGTCAATCCTTTTGTGTTTGTGGTGTCTTGTTTGGCATTATTCATCTTTAATTTGTTCTTTGTTTCTGTTTGTGTTTGTGATTGACTGTCGTCCTTGATTGCTACTTTTCCTTCGATTTTTATATCGATTTTGATAGTGGAAGTACTTATAACATTTGCCACTAGAATAGTTTGTGAACATGTTCATTTCAAATGCGCTCTAAGTCTGAATTAGCTGTGGCATAGCTTTCATTAATATGACTTATTTGTTTATGTATATGGCCAGATATATAATATACATCCCTGACGTATGAATCATTCATATAGCAGGTTTACAATGATGCTAAACTTACCTTATCAACCAATAAATCGATCACGACTCACTGCCTGCTTAGTTGTGTTCCTGGTTATGATCTTTACAAATCCTTTCTGAAAAGACAGACAAATAAAATTGTAAATGGTGAAATTACTTGAGAAAGGAACAACAATCATCAAGTTCGCTGACAGTACACACACAATCCTTTGCATGCGTTTTATTTCTATTAAAAATCTGCAGCATATCTACACATTTCTGAAGCCTTAAGTGGTGATGTGCACTTGGTTTTATATTTACTAACTTAAAACTATACAGTTCGTATAGTCCATATTCAAGTTTATATGCATGTGTATGTGTGAAAATGCCTTTCGTTTTGTCTTGATATGCAATCAATATCTAGAAACCAGTGACACTGCCTGGACAATGGTAGCAGCCGGTTGTTAAATTGATAGACTGATCGCTAAACTGGAGCCAATAAATTGATTTTTGTTCTTCTTTGGGTGTTTTGCTGAGAATGCGATTTAATTATTTCATAATAAACGTATATCCGTCTACTTTGGGTCAAAACTTCACACATTTTAGACGAAAAACGCATATAGTATAGTTGGCAAAAATAGCATACTAGCTTTAGAGTCGTCACCACGTCACCACGTATCATGTCATGTGCTTGCAAAATACTTTACGGACAGCTTCGCAAAAATCTGCGGATATGTTACACAATGTTGCGTATAGTAATGGTTAGAAGTAAAACAGAAATATGGACGCCAGTGAATATGAAGAGCTGCAAAACAAAACACAGTCATGATTATATGAACATTTAAACCGAAAATCATAATTTAAAGTTAGACATATAGATTAACGTATAACTGCAAAATGATAACATGGGTGTTGCCTTTGGAGAAAACTAAGTCATATGCTGGTCGGTAAAATGTAGCTGGAAACACGTTAGTGTGTGCATAATATCCATATTCCCTGTCACTGTTTTTGATATATCCGAAGATCCATAATACAAGCAGAGGAAAATATACGAAACAAATATATATTCAGAAAGCACCACAATCACACTGGTGTAAGATCTATTCAAAATATTAACACGGTGCGACCAAATTCTATACGTTTTAAGTGCCTTTATATGTATGAGAATAGGGTAATAGTGAGTTTCGGTGCGCACTAGGAACGGGTTTATACAGTAGTGACATTTATTTGCTATCGACCGTTCCAATGTGATACCCCTATGTTCAACCCTTTTATGTTTGAGATTTCTCATGAATAACCTTAAACTGTATCTATTCATGTCAACACGTACTGTTCTACTTTATAGTCTACTTTTACTAACTGTCGAGTTACGTTGTATTCTCATCGAGAACAATAAAATTGAATTGAATTGAATGTTGTTTAACGGCTCATCAACACAGTATAGGTTATTTAGAGCCGCCCCAGAGAGAGGGGAAGGATACATAGGAATCCGGAAACCTGCCCTACTCTTGTTATCGAATAGATTCCTATTGTTCTTTAACGTGCTCGGAGGATAGACCGATACACGGGACCGCCCGGTTTACGTCCCCATCCGACGGACGAGGCTAAGGTAAAGTGTCTTGCCCAAGAACAATAAAAGTATGCTGGTTGGTTGAATGGTGTTTTATGTCAGTTCGTCACATGTAAGGCTACACATGAATGACGGTCTATGAATGAACTGTTATTCATTCCGATCTTTGCAGATCGTTGAGCCCGATATTTATTTCCAGATATCGGTGATACTTTTTCAAATACGTTTGGTTTCTTACTTTAATTTCGAGTATGTGGTTCCACTACTCCAGGCTTGAAAGGTTCTGAGTATTGTTTAATCACCCTTAGGTTATGTAGCTTTTTAATTTAATCTTTTGACTGTTACTTGTAATACGTAGGCTTCATAACCTCTGCTCCTTACTAAATTCCATTTTGTTTATTTCGCCCATTGTTTTCTCGTTTAGCGCAAATCATTTTGTTAGAAACAAGAACCATAGACAGCTGGTCATGCACATGAATGTACGTCATGGAAGGTTCCATGTTCACCGTTATATGCATACCATCTTCGGGATGGTTCAGATTTCTGAACTATTGACATTCTAAGTATTGAGTTCTGCTCAACCCGGGGTTAGAGGGTGTGTCCGGCAGCAAGCAGTTTTCAATACCGTTCATGAACAATAGTAATAATATGTCTCGATCAAACCGAGACTGCAATATTTTTTATATTTATCGTCTTTGACGATTTCCGAAATTCCCCATTCATACTCTTTTCGTGGTGGAGACAGACCGCCAACTTTTTCCTGGGTATAACCAGTACTGTATACTTTTCACCAACCGTAATAATCGACACCTTCTCATTTACAAGTCGAGCTGCCGAAGGGAATACCACCACAGCTAGTATACGTTATTTGCAATACTTCCACACTACTGCAGTGCGGCATGCACAATGTAGTGTTTCTTTTGTTGGAACAAAGAAAACATTATTCAATTAACGATATGTGCTTGTACAAATTCAGAAGGAACTTCGGATAACACGCTCGTGAAAGCTCCGACAATCGGATTAGTGATCTATAGATTTTTTCTGGGAACAGCAATTTCATATGGATGATATGCAAATAAACGGCGGAATATAAACCATGCAACATACTATTCAAGTCAAGTAATAACATCCGATTGACTTTGCTATGAGAAAGACTCTGGGAATAATTGGAAGATTGAAGAGTAAACAGAATCAGGAAGAAAAACCAATAACCCTGAAAACGTTTGTTTTATTATTGTCGGGAGACCGTATGCTGTTTGTTTATAAATATTGCAAAGGGTAATCACGAGTATTAACTGTGTATTAACAATTGCCTCCGTTAATATAAACAACGCATCAGTTGCATTAATTGAAAATGCATGTAATGGTAAACGATCTTGGACAATTTGATAGGGCATTAACATTCAATATTTGCTATGGAAAATGAGAATGCAATATTTGTGCAAAAAAAAAAGAAGTAAAAAAAGAAGAACAATGTAATTTGAGTCGGCGGCAGCATATAAAAGAACTTAAAATGCCAGTTTAATGGTTTGTGGATATTTACGAGTATTTACATATAGATGGCTAGTTGTTTATGATCCCAGATATTCTGAATATCAAAGTTATATCAATAAGATCAAGATAGAAAATATGATTAAAGGAAATGTAAGCATACATCCAAACAGTCATTATTATTGAGAGTTCTGACCACCCAGACAAGGATGAAAGAGTTATCAAAATCGGACGATAACGAAGATATGATCATTTGAAGGTTATTTTGAAACGGATACGGAAGCCGCCATTTTGAAATCTATGACATCACAGTTCGACATTACCACATATTGAATACTTTATGCATAGGTTAATTTTCTGACCTATAGGGAAATAATTACAGCAACTGTATAAAACAGTAATAATGTAATAATGTAATTATAATGTAATAATGAATTATGTCCAGTGAAGGAGTTGCATTATGTTTTAGTACTTTTCTTTAGATTATATTATACAATTATGGACTTTTCAGCTGTTATACATGATGTGATATGCACCAAAAATATCATTATTGACCGAGGCGATAGCCGAGGTCAATAATGATTTTTTGGTGCATATCAACATCATGTATAACAGCTGAAAAGTCCATAACTGTTTTATTATATAACCCTCAATTTACAATTATATAAAACAGGTCAATATCAAAAAAACAATTATATAAAACAGGTCAATATCAAAAAAACAGGTCAATATCAAAAAAACAGGTCAATATCGCTAGATATTTTTTCTAAAAAATTACTTTTTAGCCAATGAAAACGCGTCTATTTATAGGTTATATAATAATTATCAATATGCGATATATGGTAATTTTGAAAATCACGTTTACCATCCGAGTTTGATCACTGCTACTCATTTTTCCATTTTCTTTCAGAATTCTCAATAACAAATACTATTTGGCTGTATGCATACATTCCCCTTAAGCTGACGAATACATCACCATACATTACACATATACCTATAAACGATCTATTAAAATACATATGGTATTTAGGTAGACAATTGTCATTAATTATTTCAGATTAGCTACACCAGGTGGTGCATACTGTTGTCATTATGAAAATAACATTATCGTAGACTGCCCATGTGGTGCCGACAATTGTCAAATTGCCGATGACATGTTACGTTACCCGCAGTGTTCATTATTTGCATGACATTAGCGTAGACTAGTTATACGGTGCCAAAACTTGTCAAAATGCAGATCAAATTAACGCAGACTAGCCATACGTTGCCTACATTTGTCGCGCGGACACAACCCAAGCCTAGTATTGGTATTTATCAATGAAATTTAAAAAAGAAATAACGATATTGTACAGAACAATATTTTAATTCAGTAAATTCGCAATCATACAGATCCTATAAAAGATAATGTTGCTACTTTAATATTTAGCCATACTCTTCCGTGTCAGTGAACATTCATTTTTATGAAAACTTATGTCACTAACAAATCCCATTTTTGTATGCATTTGTTTATTTTAATTGAAACACGAATTACACAACAATGCCTATATGTTCTCACAAGTACACCATCCGCTTAATTAATGTAATTACTCTATTTGTACTGAATACAGCTTGAAATTGTATATGCATCATGGCATGCCTTTACTGAAATAAACAAGATTTCGTGTAATTACTGTTGACAGTGACACTTTTCTCTGCGGCAAAAACTAACATGTTGTGCAAAATGAAATGTTCACTTTTCATTACGTCACCATCAATTACCGTAATTACTCTAATTTGTACTGAATACAGTTTGAAATTATATATGCATGGCATGCCTTCACTGAAGTAAACAAGAATTCGTGTAATTACTGACGACAATGACACTTTTTTATGCGGCAACAACTGGCATGCTGTGCAATTTAACGCGGGAAGACGGAAAGCACGTCTGCCAATTGTTCCCTGTTCTAAGAATTCTCATCCATTTTCGTCGTGACCTCACAGCATCTTATATTGACTTCAACGTGTTTAGAAAAAGCACTCTAGTCAATATTCCAGGATAAAAATCATCAATCTTGATGCCTCCGAGTTTACAAGACATTTACAGGAAATGAACGGAACAAAAGGACAAATCACCAAAACACCGATAATTTACAACGGGAATCGATTAATTTACAAAAGTTGGCACAGAATATAGACAAAGCGCATCAAGGCGAAAGCGAAGTTGTTTTCTTTTGTCGGAAATTGGAAATACTTGTAATACAGGCGTTGCTTTGAGAGGATTTGGAGTTACTGCACTTGACAGTAAATATACTTGGCCTCTGTACATAGTGGTTTAAGTTCATATCATGGTTTTATGTTTTATTAATTATACATAAACCATTGAAGACTTATTTCTTTGGCATGTGAATAACACGTATAAACAAATGGATGTCACCTTCGTTATGTCGTCAATGAAACATGAAACTGAAATATTGTATAGTTTATATATCTGTTCTGTTCTGTGGATATAGAGGTCAGCTCGGAAGAATTGAAACTTTGATTGTTGTTAAACAGCTCTACACCATCTTATGTTGTAGTATGTTAAGTGGAATTGGTAAGTAATAGATAGAGTCGGTCTCAGTTCGTTGGTTCTACGTCCATCTCGCCGTTTAAATAAACCAACTCGCTGAGACCAGATTCTATCTATTACTTATTTCGAGCCAACCTAGAGAATGGGGTCTGGAAGATAGAAATTCGCGAAATGTGCGATAGTTAAACGTTCAAACAGATTAGTATGATTTGCTTTATGTGCTCGGAGGATATACTTCGATAAACGGTACAGCCAGTATACGTCCACATCCGACGGATGAGGCTAAGAGAGTGTCTTGCCAGACACGTAGTGGCGCCATTGAGACACGAACCCGTCATCTTCGGCTTCAGAGTCTTCAGAGTTACCTATGAGGCCAACGCGGGACCATATTATTTCAGATGATCTAAAATATAAAAACTCTGACACAACTATCAAATCGATTATGTGTAAAAGAAAGGGATCCTTATCTAATGGTCAATATTATTTATAATAACCATACTTTCAATTTAAAAGTCAAATTTTCTTTAATATAATAAAACGACTGTACGTTGTGCAATACCTTGTGACATGAATGCAATAAAAATAATTACTAAATAGGACATACTTTTTTTTTTTTGGTAAATTAATTATTAACAATTTGAATAGGGCAGAAATAAAATAGTCTAGAGTAAAATCAATTAAACTAAAACCGTTTTTATTTGCTTATTGATCGAGTAATAAAACATGTGTCTATGGTTTTCATCCGCGCAAGTACTTTGCAAATATAAATATAAATCATTTTATAAACTATGCTCTAGATGAAGCTGAAGCAATAACTGGTCGTGTGAACGATTTTACGACCGAACAACTGTCGCTGACATTTATGGGAGGACAGAAGGGTTTTATTACACGCAGTTTAATACTGGCTTAATCTCCAGGCTTAAGTGCTCCATAGTGACGATTTTTTTGTCGCCTTGGTTTGCTCATAAAAAAGTCAAATATCGGGATTTGTATGCTCTGATAATACAATTTCTATTCTAATTAAAAAAAAAATAATAAAAGAAAATTGATAATACAGCAGTCTTGTAGTATAAACTTGTTAGTAGAAACAAAAGAGTATGAAAGAATACATTTGGAAATCGGCGAACACGATACATATAAAACATTTTGCAGTCTCGGTTTGATGGAGATTGTTCATGAACGGAAGTGAAAAATGCATGCTGCCGTTCACGTCTTCTAGCCCCGGGTTGAGCAGCCTCAATATTTAAAATGTCAATAGTACGGAAATTTGACAATTCCCGAAGATGGTACGCATATGTCGGTGAAACGAAGCATGCGTTGAACCTCCGATTCAACCTCCATCGCTCCGATTGTAAATTACGTACGTTTTCTAGGGTCCCAGCAGCGGGTCCCAGCAGCAGAACACTTCTGTTCAGAAGGCCACACGTTCGACGATTTGTCTCTGACGTCCTCTGACGTTCATTAAACACAATCCAAATAGGAGCGACGCAGAACGTAAATTGCGTGAAACGTACTGGATAAGACGCTTAAACACAAAACATCCAGTTATCAACAAAGGGATCTAGATACAACTTACAGAATATATAAATGTATATATACATTATCTGAGAATGATTTTTATTACTTCCCTTGATCAAAATTTCTCCATTTTTTTTAAATTTTTTTTTTTATCCTTATTCGTAGTTTTAATCAGCTTTGGAGTTGCTTTATACTGTATCCTGCAGCATCGAGTCTATGTCTTAGGTTTTGAGGTAGGGTTTTATATATATATGTATAGTGTGTAAATGACTTCATGCACTCATCCAACACGATAAACAAGTTAATTTACGAATAAGCTCTACCATGGTTCACGCACAAAAAGCACCCGAAGTCTTCAAATATGTTATGACGTCAGCGCGGACATAAATATAAGAAATTAATTTGATGGAAATTGAAAATACTATACATAAAAGGAATGCATTTAGGTTTTCCTGCACGTTCATATGGTTTTGAAAATGTCAGGGTTTCACTTGTTTACGCTTGTATACGCTGTGATGTAGTTCACACTACCATACACGTTCAAAATCTGACCCTCCGTTTTCTTAAACGCAGTAATAAGTTATGTATAAGTTGTACTTATGAACCGCATATTCAAAAGTTCTTATCTCTAATGATTATATTAGGAACTGCTTTATTCCAAAGTAAATATGACTCAAACGCAAAACGGAAATGGAAACTTTAAGTTTTTCGAAAACTTGTTAAGCTATTCTTCTGTGAATCGGCCATGCATTATTAGTACTAGTTTAAGGAATAAAACGGTGAGACATTGAACATACGACTAACAAATGTATATAAAAGTAGGGAATGTACCGAGTAAAATATGCATTTAAAATCCTCAAAAGAAAAAATACAAATAGTTCACATGATCTTTTCGTACTATACACGTCATGCGTCAAGAAATCGTTATCATGTTAAATGTATTACAGTCCACACAAAGCTACACATAATCACAAACGAAAGCGAAATTGTACCTGTACATAAATCCAATTGACCTCCTTGTCATAAATGACGAGGCCGTATTTGTATCATTTAATGACCGCCCATCACAATACATTCAACACCTTAGCAATTTGTCTTGTCAAAAGCTCCACTTTAAATTGAAATACGACAAAAGTGGTTTAATACTGGAACGTTCACCTAACACTGACATTTAACTTAACTGTTACAAGTGTTGGTCATTAAACATGATGTGTGGTTGACTATAATAGCGAAGCTACTCTAAATAAATTTCCGTATGATTTAAGTATAGGATTCTTACAAATAAGGCACTTTGTGCAATAAATTCACATAAGCCGAACTCGATGTTAGTGATATTGCATCAATGTTTGTTTGTTTGAATGGTGTTTTGCGTCTGTTTTAGCACATGTTACACCATTATCACGGTATGTTTCTTTGTGGTAGAGGCAGTAAATCCCATTTGTCTTGTACTGTAAACCTCCCGCCATCCGGAAGAATCGACACTTTCTTACTTGACAAGTCGAGCTCCCATCGGATTCGAACCCGCAACGGTGAGAGGTTACAACGTTTAAGACGCAGCGTCTTCACTATCTCGGAGGTGTTTTTTGAGGTTGAACAAAAGATATTTGAGTTTTCTCAAAACACACTTGGTACTTTACTAAGCTGTTAAAAACCAAAGATGATCTTGCCATCACGGCTATTTTTTCCAAACTTTAAAAACGTCAGAACGGTGGGAACTGATGATTATTAACTTGAACCTCTTTTTCCCAAATAAAATTAAATAACTGAACATATAGATGCAGACTAATACTATTTAAGTCCATTACATTATTAATGCATCAGTATTTTGAATTGTTCTTCTTTTCGGTCGGCAAACATGAAAAAGGAAGCGAGTTCCATAGACATTTAGTACTGCAAGGGTACAATTCCAACGTCCCTCCCACCCCACCAAACCCCCACCCCCACCTAGCTTCCTGTTAGGTATAATTCATAATTGAGACAACCTTATCCTGGGTATGCGTTGCTTAACCGCACGTTACAAGGTTATCATCGTATGTTTCCCTTAGAATAACCGTGTATCGATGCTGTGAATTTAGTTGGGAACAATCCGTATAATAATACAATTAATAACTTGTCAATGTCATGTTCTGGGATGCTATTATTTATCACAGCTACAAGTACGGCAAATTTCTACGACTCCTGTCCAATTCATCATATTTACAGCGTTTCACTTGTACAGCTCTGCAGCCAGCAGCGCCCTCTGTACAGTGTCAACTGACAAGAGGAGGCGGCACTTTCCCAATAGCTATAACATATTGTCTGAGTTGTCTCAAGGGCCCTTATCTCTATTCATCTTTTTTCCCATAGAAATGTCAAAATATAGTACTTACAATTAATTTCCAAATGGATTATTGCTTTCATATCTGGGTGATCAATTCATCAGTTTTATACATATAAGGACATTGAGTTCACATAGATATTCCCATCATGATAGAATATAAATTTGGTAGATATGTGAGATATTACAATGTTAACCGTATTTTACCACATTTATGATTCCATCTGAAACAGAATGCACTAAAACACCAACCATTATATGTTCGCGGAGGATGTGGTGAGGTGGGGTGTGGGGGTGTGGGGGTGTTATATACAAGATAGGTGAGGGGCGATTGTCGGAGTTGGTGGTGGTGGGCGATATACAAGGTAGGTAAGGGGCGAGTGTTGGGGTTGGTGGTGGTGATATACAAGGTAGGTGAGGGGCGGGTATTGGGGTTGGTGGTGGGCGATATACAAGGTAGGTGAGGGGCGGGTCTCGGAGTTGGTGGTAGTGGGTGATTCACAAGGTAGGTGAGGGGCGAGTGTTGGGGTTGGTGGTGGTGGGTGATATACAAGGTGGGTGAGGGGCGAGTGTCGGAGTAGGTGGTTGTTGGTGATATACAAGGTAGGTGAGGGGCGGGTGTCGGAGTTGGTGGTGGTGGGTGATATAAAAGGTAGGTGAGGGGCGAGTGTCGGAGTTGGTGGTGGTGGGTGGTATACGAGGTAGGTGAGGGGCGAGTGTCGGAGTTGTTGGTTGTGGGTGGTATACGAGGTAGGTGAGGGGCGAGTGTCGGAGGAGGTGGTTGTGGGTGATATACAAGGTAGGTGAGGGGCGAGTGTCGGAGTAGGTGGTGGTGAGTGATATACAAGGTAGGTGAGGTGCGGGTGTCGGAGTTGGTGGTAGTGGGCGATATACAAGGTAGGTGAGGGGCGAGTGTCGGAGTTGGTCGTGGTGGTGGGTGATATACAAGGTAGGTGAGGGGCGGGTGTCGTAGCTGATGGTGGAAGTGGGTGATATAACAGGTAGGTGAGGGGCGAGTGTTTGGGTTGGTGGTGGTGGGCGATATACAAGGTAGGTGAGGGGCGGGTGTCGGAGTTGGTGGTTGTGGGTGATATACGTGGTAGGTGAGGGGCGGGTGTCGGAGTTGGTGGTGGTGGGTGATATACAAGGTAGGTGAGGGCGATTGTTGGGCTTGGTGGTTATGGGCGATATACAAGGTAGGTGAGGGGCGGGTGTTGGTGTTGGTGGTGGTGGGCGATATACAAGGTAGGTGAGGGGCGGGTGTCGGAGTTGGTGGTGGTGGGTGATATACGAGGTAGGTGAGGGGCGGGTGTCGGAGTTGGTGGTGGTGGGTGATATACAAGGTAGGTGAGGGGGGAGTGTTGGGGTTGGTGGTGACGGTTGGCGATATACAAGGTAGGTGAGGGGCGGGTGTCGGAGTTGGTGGTTTTGGGTGATATACGTGGTAGGTGAGGGGCGGGTGTCGGAGTTGGTGGTGGTGGGTGATATACAAGGTAGGTGAGGGCGATTGTTGGGCTTGGTGGTGGTGGGCGATATACAAGGTAGGTGAGGGGCGGGTGTCGGAGTTGGTGGTTGTGGGTGATATACGTGGTAGGTGAGGGGCGGGTGTCGGAGTTGGTGGTAGTGGGCGATATACAAGGTAGGTGAGGGGCGGGTGTTGGGGTTGGTGGTGGTGGGCGATATACAAGGTAGGTGAGGGGCGGGTGTCGGAGTTGGTGGTGGTGGTTGATATACGAGGTAGGTGAGGGGCGGGTGTCGGAGTTGGTGGTGGTGGGTGATATACAAGGTAGGTGAGGGGGGAGTGTTGGGGTTGGTGGTGACGGTGGGCGATATACAAGGTAGGTGAGGGGTGGGTGTCGGAGTTGGTTGAGATAGGTGATATATAAGGTAGGTGAGGGGCCGGTGTCGGAGTTGGTGGTGGTGGGTGATATACAAGATAGGTGATGGGCGAGTGTTGGGGTTGGTGGTGTGGTGGGCGATATACAAGGTAGGTGAGGAGCGGGTGTCGGAGTTGGTGGTGGTGGGTGATATACAAGGTAGGTGAGGGGCGGGTGTTGGGGTTGGTGGTGGGCGATATACGAGATAGGTGAAGGGCGGGTCTCGGAGTTGGTGGTAGTGGGTGATTCACAAGGTAGGTGAGGGGCGAGTGTTGGGGTTGGTGGTGGTGGGTGATATACAAGGTGGGTGAGGGGCGAGTGTCTGAGTTGGTGGTGGTGGTGGGTGATATACGAGGTAGGTGAGGGGCGAGAGTCTGAGTTGGTGGTGGTGGTGGGTGATATACAAGGTGGGTGAGGGGCGAGTGTCGGAGTTGGTGGTGGTGGTGGGTGATATACAAGGTGGGTGAGGGGCGAGTGTCGGAGTTGGTGGTGGTGGTGGGTGATATACGAGTTAGGTGAGGGGCGAGTGTCTGAGTTGGTGGTGGTGGTTGATGTAGGTGAGGGGCGGGTGTCGGAGTTGGTGGTGGTGGGTGATATACGAGGTAGGTGAGGGGCAAGTGTCGGAGTAGTGGTGGTGGGTGATATACGAGGTAGGCGAGGGGCGGGTGTCTGAGTTGGTGGGGGTGGATGATATACAAGGTAGGTGAGAGGCGAGTTTCGGAGTTGGTGGTGGTGGGTGATATACGAGGTAGGTGAGGGGCGGGTGTCGGAGTGGTGGTGGTGGGTGATATACAAGGTAGGTGAGGGGCGAGTGTCGGAGTTGGTGGTGGTGGGTGATATACGAGGTAGGTGAGGGGCGGGTGTCGGAGTTGGTGTTGGTGGATATTATACAAGGTAGGTGAGAGGCGAGTGTCGGAGTTGGTGTTGGTGGATGATATACAAGGTAGGTTAGGGGCTATTGTCGGAGGTGGTGGTGGTAGGTGATATACAAGGTAGGTGAGAGGCGAGTGTCGGAGTTGGTGGTGATGGGCGATATACGAGGTAGGTGAGGGGCGGGTGTCGGAGTTGGTGGTGTTGGGCGATATACGAGGTAGGTGAGGGGCGGGTCTCGGAGTTGGTGGTAGTGGGTGATTCACAAGGTAGGTGAGGGGCGGGTGTCGGAGTTGGTGGTGGTGGGTGATATACGAGGTAGGTGAGGGGCGGGTGTCGGAGTTGGTGGTGTTGGGTGATATACAAGGTAGGTAAGGGGGAGTGTTGGGGTTGGTGGTGATGGGCGATATACGAGGTGGGTGAGGGGCGAGTGTCGGAGTTGGTGGTGGTGGGCGATATACGAGGTAGGTGAGGGGCGAGTGTCAGATTTGGTGGTGGTGGGTGATATACGAGGTAGGTGAGGGGCGAGTGTCGGAGTAGCTGGTGGTGGGTGATATAC
This sequence comes from Cyrtodaria siliqua, assembly GCA_037043455.1. Lineage (NCBI taxonomy): Eukaryota > Metazoa > Mollusca > Bivalvia > Adapedonta > Hiatellidae > Cyrtodaria > Cyrtodaria siliqua. The sequence goes on from JAWPHD010013270.1 coordinate 24,534, forward strand.
AAGGTAGGTGAGGGGTGGGTGTCGGAGTAGGTTGAGGTGGGTGATATACAAGGTAGGTGAGGGGCGGTTGTCGGAGTTGGTGGTGGTGTGTGATATACAAGATAGGTGAGGGGCGAGTGTTGGGGTTGGTGGTGTGGTGGGCGATATACAAGGTAGGTGTGGAGCGGGTGTCGGAGTTGGTGATGGTGGGTGATATACAAGGTATGTGAGGGGCGGGTGTTGGGGTTGGTGGTGGGCGATATACAAGGTAGGTGAGGGGCGGGTCTCGGAGTTGGTGGTGGTGTGTGATATACAAGATAGGTGAGGGGCGAGTGTTGGGGTTGGTGGTGTGGTGGGCGATATACAAGGTAGGTGTGGAGCGGGTGTCGGAGTTGGTGATGGTGGGTGATATACAAGGTAGGTGAGGGGCGGGTGTTGGGGTTGGTGGTGGGCGATATACAAGGTAGGTGAGGGGCGGGTCTCGGAGTTGGTGGTAGTGGGTGATTCACAAGGTAGGTGAGGGGCGAGTGTCGGAGTTGGTGGTGGTGGGTGATATACGAGGTAGGTGAGGGGCGGGTGTCGGAGTTGGTGGTGGTGGGTGATATACAAGGTTGGTAAGGGGGAGTGTTGGGGTTGGTGGTGACGTTGGGCGATATACAAGGTAGGTGAGGGGTGGGTGTCGGAGTTGGTTGAGGTAGGTGATATACAAGGTAGGTGAGGGGCGGGTGTCGGAGTTGGTGGTGGTGGGTGATATACAAGATAGGTGATGGGCGAGTGTTGGGGTTGGTGGTGTGGTGGGCGATATACAAGGTAGGTGAGGAGCGGGTGTCGGAGTTGGTGATGGTGGGTGATATATAAGGTAGGTGTGGGGCGGCTGTTTGGGTTGGTGGTGGGCGATATACAAGGTAGGTGAGGGGCGGGTCTCGGAGTTGGTGGTAGCGGGTGATTCGCAAGGTAGGTGAGGTGCGAGTGTTGGGGTTGGTGGTGGTGGGTGATATACAAGGTAGGTGAGGGCGATTGTTGGGCTTGGTTGTGGTGGGCGATATACAAGGTAGGTGAGGGGCGGGTGTCGGAGTTGGTGGTGGTGGTGGGTGATATAGGAGGTAGGTGAGGGGCGAGTGTCTGAGTTGGTGGTGGTGGTGGGTGATATACAAGGTGGGTGAGGGGCGAGTGTCGGAGTTAGTGGTGGTGGTGGGTGATATACAAGGTGGGTGAGGGGCGAGTGTCGGAGTTGGTGGTGGTGGTGGGTGATATACGAGTTAGGTGAGGGGCGAGTGTCTGAGTTGGTGGTGGTGGTTGATATACAAGGTAGGTGAGGGGCGGGTGTCGGAGTTGGTTGTGGTGGGTGATATACGAGGTAGGTGAGGGGCGAGTGTAGGAGTAGTGGTGGTGGGTGATATACGAGGTAGGCGAGGGGCGGGTGTCTGAGTTGGTTGTGATGGATGATATACAAGGTAGGTGAGAGGCGAGTTTCGGAGTTGGTGGTGGTGAGTGATATACGAGGTAGGTGAGGGGCGGGTGTCGGAGTGGTGGTGGTGGGTGATATACAAGGTAGGTGAGGGGCGAGTGTCGGAGTTGGTGGTGGTGGGTGATATACGAGGTAGGTGAGGGGCGGGTGTCGGAGTTGGTGTTGGTGGATATTATACAAGGTAGGTGAGAGGCGAGTGTCGGAGTTGGTGTTGGTGGATATTATACAAGGTAGGTGAGAGGCGAGTGTCGGAGTTGGTGTTGGTGGATGATATACAAGGTAGGTTAGGGGCTATTGTCGGAGGTGGTGGTGGTAGGTGATATACAAGGTAGGTGAGAGGCGAATGTCGGAGTTGGTGGTGATGGGCGATATACGAGGTAGGTGAGGGGCGAGTGTCGGAGTTGGTGGTGGTGGGCGATATACGAGGTAGGTGAGGGGCGAGTGTCGGAGTTGGTGGTGGTGGGTGATATACGAGGTAGGTGAGGGGCGAGTGTCGGAGTAGGTGGTTGTGGGTGATATTATACAAGGTAGGTGAGGGGCGAGTGTCGGAGTAGGTGTTTGTGGGTGATATACAAGGTAGGTGAGGGGCAGGTGTCGGAGTTGGTGGTAGTGGGCGATATACAAGGTAGGTGAGGGGCGAGTGTCGGAGTTGTTGGTGGTGGTGGATGATATACAAGGTAGGTGAGGGGCGGGTGTCGGAGCTGATGGTGTTAGTAGGTGATATACGTGGTAGGTGAGGGGCGGGTGTCGGAGTTGGTGGTGGTTGGTGATATACAAGGTAGGTGAGGGCGATTGTTTGGCTTGGTGGTTGTGGGCGATATACAAGGTAGGTGAGGGGCGGGTGTTGGTGTTGGTGGTGGTGGGCGATATACAAGGTAGGTGAGGGGCGGGTGTCGGAGTTGGTGGAGGTGGGTGATATACGAGGTAGGTGAGGGGCGGGTGTCGGTGTTGGTGGTTGTGGGTGATATACAGGGTAGGTGAGGGGCGAGTGTTGGGGTTGGTGGTGGTGGTGGGCGATACACAAGGTAGGTGAAGGGTGGGTGTCGGAGTTGGTTGAGGTGGGTGATATACAAGGTAGGTGAGGGGCGGTTGTCGGAGTTGGTGGTGGTGGGTGATATACAAGATAGGTGAGGGGCGAGTGTTGGGGTTGGTGGTGTGGTGGGCGATATACAAGGTAGGTGAGGGGCGGGTGTTGGGGTTGGTGGTGGTGGGCGATATACAAGGTAGGTGAGGAGCGGGTGTCGGAGTTGGTGGTGGTGGGTGATATACGAGGTAGGTGAGGGGCGGGTATTGGTTTTTGTGGTGGTGGGTGATATACAAGGTAGGTGAGGGGCGAGTGTTGGGGTTGGTGGTGGTGGTGGGCGATATACAAGGTAGGTGAAGGGTGGGTGTCGGAGTTGGTTGAGGTGGGTGATATACAAGGTAGGTGAGGGGCGGTTGTCGGAGTTGGTGGTGGTGGGTGATATATAAGATAGGTGAGGGGCGAGTGTTGGGGTTGGTGGTGTGGTGGGCGATATTCAAGGTAGGTGAGGAGCGGGTGTCGGAGTTGGTGATGGTGGGTGATATACAAGGTAGGTGAGGGGCGGGTGTTGGGGTTGGTGGTGGGCGATATACAAGGTAGGTGAGGGGCGGGTCTCGGAGTTGGTGGTAGTGGGTGATTCACAAGGTAGGTGAGGGGCGAGTGTTGGGGTTGGTGGTGGTGGATGATATACAAGGTGGTTGAGGGGCGAGTGTCGGAGTTGGTGGTGGTGGTGGGTGATATACAAGGTGGGTGAGGGGCGAGTGTCGGAGTTGGTGGTGGTGGTGGGTGATATACGAGTTAGGTGAGGGGCGAGTTTCGGAGTTGGTGGTGATGAGTGATATACGAGGTAGGTGAGGGGCGGGTGTCGGAGTGGTGGTGGTGGGTGATATACAAGGTAGGTGAGGGGCGAGTGTCGGAGTTGGTGGTGGTGGGTGATATACGAGGTAGGTGAGGGGCGAGTGTCGGAGTTGGTGGTGGTGGGTGATAGACGAGGTAGGTGAGGGGCGGGTGTCGGAGTTGGTGTTGGTGGATATTATACAAGGTTGGTGAGAGGCGAGTGTCGGAGTTGGTGTTGGTGGATGATATACAAGGTAGGTTAGGGGCGAGTGTCGGAGTTGGTGGTGGTGGGTGATATATAATGTAGGTGAGAGGCGAGTGTCGGAGTTGGTGGTGGTGGGTGGTATACAAGGTAGGTGAGAGGCGAGTGTCGGAGTTGGTAGTGGTGGGTGATATACAAGGTGAGTGAGAAGCGAGTGTCGGAGTTGGTGGTGGTGGGTGATAAACAAGGTAGGTGAGGGGCGGGTGTCGGTGTTGGTGGTGGTGGGTGATATACAAGGTGGGTGAGGGGCGAGTGTCAGAGGGGATGGGGAGGCGGTAAACAAGCTAGATTATCTTTCTCAAGTTACGATGGCTCCTGAAATGTGTGTTTAACCGTACATGATGTAATTGTCTTATTCCTAAAATTTACCACACTAGTATTAATAAGTGACATACCTTAACTTTCAGAGATCGGTACTTTTTGTATGTACGATCTAAGTTGCCCGTGAGGTGCTCGAGAACATATTACTTCTAACAAAGCAACACGCAGAAAGCAACGCCATTCACAGCACATTTAAAATGGACAAAATTAGTACTAAAATCTTTACAACGTTAATCTGCTGGAGATCGTTTCCCCGGATTTCGAACTCACTAAAACCTAAGCTCGCACAACGAATAATCAAGTTAATGTAACCGTATTACTCGAAAGTGTCCAATTCAATAAAAGTAAATGAAGTTTTCTATTTTATGCTTCATTTTTTATTGAAGACTTCCAGTCCAATATTGAAGATCGATGCTCTTCCATCGCCTCGCTTGGTAACCATTTTGCTCGCATATATCCGTAATTAAGGACTGAAATGAATCCTTCCCTGTCACGCACGCGATCAATTTGTAACGTAACATGTCTACTTTCAAGTAATTGCAACACTTAATCTTGACATGAGATTGGATGCATAGAATGTAGCTGCTGGTAATAAACAACACAATAATTAAACTAGGAATTGTTATGAGATCAACAATACGGAGTAATTAATCGCAGATTTTAAAGGTCATTTGTTATGCAGCATTGCAATGCCACGTGCATGCTGCTTTTATTTGGGGTAACTATGTTTTGATATTAACACCGTTTGCATGAGATAAAGCTACATTCTGGATGAAATTAAAATGTAGCCAAAGTGTCACTAACGCAGTGTGGACGACAACAAGCATTCAAGAGGCAAGCAAAACGAAGTGTTTCTGATGCAGTGTGTACGACAACATGCCACGTTGATAAATGAGGCCAGCGAAATGAAGTGTTTCTAACGCGAAACTTGTGATACTGCGATTTCCACGCATCCCCCACTCAGCCCGCCCCTACCACCCTACCACCCAACCCCTAATGTTATTCTTCTTTAATAAAACCTGAACCAAAATTACCTCTATTTAGACTAATATGCTTTGACTGTTGCTTGTAAAATAAGCTTAAGACAAATATTCTAATTTGTACTAAGTATTTTTATATTAAACAAAATGAAATACAGTTTTCAGATTTAAATGCAGAATATATAAGTTTTAATAAATACTGAAAAGGGGATCCCTTGGACATGTTGGAAACAACAAACACAAACAAGGCAGAAAAGTGGCAGACTCGGTTTTAGCGAGTCTGTTCATGAGATAATTTATTACATTTCTATGGGTGAAAGATTGGGGTTTCTCTGTGAAAGAATATTCATAATCGCTAAATATTAATAACTAACTCCGAACATAAAAATAACTAACTGTGACGTTGAGCTATGACGTCAATAACGTGTTGGTGATGTCGACGTCATCTGCCGATATGACTAAAGAAAGCGAATAATTTTGGTCGTTCGGATGCGAGTATTTAAATCACTCGTGCTAACGCACTCGTGATTTAATTACTACGCATCCGAACTCCTAACTGTATTTTAGTCACTGATAAAACACAGGTACGTATTTATTATTTCGATTCTAACACAACAATACGCTATTGTTGGGGAACTATATATTATCTCGGAGGTCAAGGTAATCAGGCTGCTATGTTTACAGGCTGTTACATTGGGCGCCCCCGTATGCAAAGTTCTGCGTTTCAATACACTTGTGGTCACGTGACAAACGATTAAGTCATTGCTTACGTCATATAGCTTGCGCTGTATGACGTCAAACGTTCTCAGCTTGTTCAAAATGCTTATTAATGTTATATGTACTGATGCATATGATAGGTTTATATCGGGGGGAATTAATGGAACAGCTGTATTTTATGGTAGAATAACATACAGCTGTCTCTCTTCTTTGTGTATATGAAAAAAGACAGCGGAGATCGTGTTAGAATCATTCATTATCTGAATAAAAATGTAATAAATAGATTATTTAACTGTTGGGATCGATTATAGGGAAATCCTGCACTCGATGGTAGGCGATTTTTGTTTTTGCACTCACTCGCTAACGCTCGTTCGTAGAAAGAACCGTTCAAGAACAGTTCATAAATTAAACTTTATTTTAGAATGGAATGTCCAGCACATACGTGTATGCATATAAACCAGTTCAGATTGTTGATTGTAAATTTCTTGTAAACTGTGATAAACACAAATTTATTTTTTTCTTATTTTGATATGTCCTTCTTTTCCAAAAGTACCTTAGTAAATTGGTGCAAAATTGGATCTCTCCACAAAAGTGAATAAACATCTTGTTTTCAGAACCATGGTCTAATAACCATGGTTGATCATCATTAACCTGGGTTGATCATGGTCTTAAAATCGAGCAATATTGACACCATGGACAACCATGGTCATTTCTGACCATTTTGACCAGGGTCAAATGACCATGGTCTTAACATCTATCAAAATTAGCGCCATGGTCAATTCAGACTGAATATTACCTTACCCCACCCACTCTTTACACCAACAATTTGCTTATTAATCCTGTTGTTGTGTAGGTTTTGTTGAATAAAAAAGACTTATTAATGAACTTCATGTATCCTTACCTCTTATGTTCCAATTCATTTTGAAATATCCGACTTTAATCTCTGTTATACTAAAATTTATCATATTTCCAAATATAATTATAAATGTCAATCAGATGGTGCTGGAAACAAAGGGACAGTCCTCTAACCAATTTCAAGAAATGTTCTTAAACTGTTCTTAATTAGTTCTTTAGCAAATTCAAGAACAAGTGAAGAACAGTTTAGGAACATTAAGGGTTCTTCAAGTGTTTTAATTAGTTCTTACATTTGTTTTATTTATTTTATACATTTATAGTTCCTGAACTGTTCTTAGATTGTTCCTGATATTGTTTAAGAACGGTATTAGAACACTTTAAGAACATTTCCTCTTGATACAAGTTCCTGAACTGTTCTTAAATTGTTCCTGATATTGTTTAAGAATGGTATTAGAACACTTTAAGAACATGTCCTCTTGATACAAGTTCCTGAACGGTTCTTAAATTGTTCCTGATATTGTTGAGGAACGGTATTAGAACACTTGAAGAACATGTTCTTAAAGTGTTCTAATACCGTTCCTCAACAATATCGTGTATCGTGTGGAACGGTTCTAAATTTGTTCCAGAACATTTCAAGAACAGTTTATGAAGTAACTGAGTGCGTGAAATAGCCAAGAACTGTTCTTAAAAATGTTCTAGAACATTTTAAGAACAAATGTTTAAGAACAATGATCAAGGATGATCAAGAGCAGTACATGAACAGTCCTTAAAGACAAGAACAGAATTTCGCCGGGGTACCATCTCGTGAAGGATTTCCCTATAATCGATCCCAGCAGTTAAATAATGTCTGTATAATATGCAACACCTCTCACGCCCTCTAGCACCGGATACAGCGGTATTCTACTTGAAAACCAAAATAGTGGGTTTGATGATCCCAATGCACCAGTAAGTATTATTATACCTCAATGTAAAATCCCCATACCCTGCCGGTTGATATTTCGCGCTCAGTGCGTCATAGCGGGCGATAGCGCAAAATATCATCCTGCTAGCTTTTTGAAAAGCTCAGTTCTAAAAATAGATGTTTCCAACAACAACAACAACAATTTTTTCTTCATTGTCGGAAAACGCTTATTAAAACCTATTTGTTCGGTATAATAAAATAAATATCACATCCTCCCGCCTCGGTCTACATTACATTCTCGGGTTGATAATATCCACTGGCATCCTCAAGAGAATGTGCTATTTACATAATAACACTACTGATCTGTAGCCATAACGGAGATGACCTTAACTTCATGCCGTGTATATTAAGTGGAAAAACTCCACAAATACGTCTTATTTAACACACAATTGAAAACATTGATTTTTAAAGTACTAGTATTCGTGTGTTATAAATAAACAAGTAGGCCCTCCAAGTTACCGGTGTCATGCAAACGCGCAGTGTTTTATGGGAGCAGAACGTAATTCAATTGTTATATTATTTATTAAGTCCATTTTATGTATATTTAGATGTTATTCACATATTTTTCGCGAATTGGAACTGAAAATACCATTAGTGGAGGAACTATAAACTTTAGAACAAAACGTGCACATGCGCACGCACATTCCAGACGATCGTACTATTGGTTAAAAAGCGGAGGTACTATAATCCTTAAAACTACACACACACACACACGCACACACACATGATGAGTGTGGAACAATTTTCAAATAATGATTAAAATTAATGCCATTAGCGGTTATATTGGTGAGTTATATGTTTAAGACAATGCCGGAGATTTTTTTCATTTAACATACAGTTTCAAAAAGGAAATGCTATACTAAATAACCTTTATCAATTGTTAAACTAGTTTTATTGATTAGGAATTCAAACGCAAATAAATTAAAATACAATCATGAGGTTATAATTACGTGTTCATTTTAAAAGACCGGCTTGCCTCAAAAGGAATTATATTTAAAATTGAAAGTATTGTTTCATAGAAAGTAGTTTGTCATGTAAATTTGAATCTATTAGTGTTTTCCCTCACCGTTGGAGCAGCTGCAACACCCAGGGAAATTAGACAAAGTAAACATAAATCAAGATGGGTTATTAATTTCAATCCGTTGGACTCGCATCTTCAATCAAATCCCTTTATGTGAGTAATAAAACTCTCTTGGAATCGAACATATTTCAAAATCAATAAATACCCGATGGTTGTAATCCGTTATCCCCCGTGCCGCCGTTCTTGATCTCATTCCCGCGTACCGGGCGTTCGTTGCCGTCTTATCTGATATATATGGTGGTTATTTCTGCCCTTTGCATGAACGCAGTTATACGGTTTGATAAAGCATTTGTTTAACCTGTTACCGGAACAATATTTAACAAATGGCAGTAACAGTTGGATCAAATAATTAAAGAATTAAAGTTTTTATTTTTATTTTATTTTTTATTTTATATATCACATTTTCGTATCCCCTCGGGGATCCAGTGCTTTTTGAAAGGTATTTTGTTGATGTATGTATTTTCTTACCCTTATATATAATTATTTTTTTCTTTAGTTACTCTTTCACATTTGAACGTATACAGTTTTTTCGTTTGTATACCCAAACATTTCGTTTTGTGGGGGATATTATGGTCTTTGTTAAGCTTCTTCAGGTAAGCATACACTAATGTTAACATGCTGAGACCCTCCCTAACGCTGATCAAACAGAAGGTAAAGATATAAGCGTCTAGATAACCTGGTCATTCGTTTCCAGCTCCGTTGAATGTTCAACATTAGATCAAAGTATCTTACTGGAAAGAAAAGCCCCTAGTCCAAACACGAAATACAGCAGCCAAACAAAAGAATAGTATTTTGTTAGATACTGGGACCATACGCCGCTGGACATGGGTGAGGAAAATCTCTATGTCATATGCCATATGCATGGCATCTTCGGGATGGTTACAAGTATGTACTATTGATTTTATAAATATTGAATTCTGCTCAGCCCGGGGCTAGAGGGCGTCAGCGGTAGCTAGCATATTTCACTACCGTTCATGAACAGCCTCAATCAAACCGAGACTGTAATATTTTGTATGTGTCGTGTTCGGCCGTTTCCAAAGGTCCATTGTCATACTCTTCTATATAGTTCGCTTTATTTTCAAATTAACGGATATACCAACAATAATAAGGTACATATTGCTTATAATCTCATGCATGTGCATCAGTTTATTAGGGGCAACCATGCTTAAAGCTTTCCTTAACCTTTTCGCAGCCAAATTTTAAATGTCGTCTGCTAAAATTTAAATTCAAACTTTGTAAATAAAGTGTTATGGAAAACATTCTTACCGAGTGGGCACAGTGTAAACCCTGATCAGTATGCTCATTATGGACATGCTGATCTGGGTTTCCATCAGTCGCAAAAATCAATGTCTTCGACTGTGCCAGCGAAAGTGTTAAACGCGTTCTCTTCAATAATGATGTCGGCTGACTACATGAAATGTCCATACCACTCTTATTCCGTTCCACAATATTTGGAGCTATTATAACAAGGCGTTTGTATCATCTACCAAGTATATCATATTCATCTTCGTGTCTTGGGGATTGATTAAGTGTTGATCGATGTTAGACAGATAATGAGAGTATATGATAAAGACCAACATCATTTGTGCATGCCGTGTCTATGTAATAGTATACATATATGATCGTAAAACTATCGATCTACAATACCGTTCTTACTTTGAAATATACTCCTGATATGATATTTGACCCATCCGCTACTATCGTCTGCTTATAATGGCATTTTGCCCTAATATCACGTATATCCCCTCCGTCATATGATTGGCGATTACATGTTGTGTCAAATGAAAGGGAATGTACATTTATTCGTATAAATTCTTATAACCATGACCACATTACCAAGAGTACTTCAGGGTCGTATATTGCTAAATTAGTACATAGAAAAAACGTTTCTAATTTATCAAGACTGATTTTCACCTGATGTTAGAACATGATGGTTATTACCATGAGAAGCGGGTTTCCGAGAGGATAAACATAGAGTTTATTTAGGTAGATATGCGGCTTATGACACATATTCACCGTGTGTCTAAATGCAATACAATAGATAACCAATTAATCCGCGTTTTTGCATGTATATATGACTATTTTGCGAGCTTATATGTGTGTGACTCATAGAATTAAACATGTACACAGGCAAACCAAAAGATCGTTTTGGATTCTCTAATTGATCTAAATATATATATCCATGTGTTCCATAGCTAAAGTCTAGCGTCTACAAACTATTGACTCCTTGAATAAATAGCACTGGTCGGTTGACATACTATTTGAACAGCAGCCATACTGGGTACTTCTTTGCTTTAAATGCATATAATTTTGCCTAGCATATTGCAACCGCAGTTACTCGGAATGCTAAACAAGTTAGTGAAGGTCCCATATCGATGATAATTACAGAGCAGAAGCGATTACACACATTTGATATTTTATAAATGGTGGCCAGAACGATTTTGACTTAACTGGACCTTTGAGGCGGGACTCATTTTGGCCTTTAGCGTTAATTGTCATTATGGAGTTTAAGATTGCATTCATTTAATATCATTTGCAAGGTTCCTTTTCCTCTGAAGTCCACTGAATATTCCATCTGTAGATCGTATGTAGATAACGATGGTTTACCTTGTTGTTATATGGAGTATGAACACACAGTAATATCTTTACTATTGCAAGACCGAGTACTTTACCCGTTTACCGGTTGTTGATATGCTTAGGTATGGTAGTTATCTGAGCACCGGTAACATTTATATCCGGTGTCAGATCGGTCAGCATGTACTTCCGGGTTGTAGGATGCTAAAATAGTTTCAATGGAAAATCCAAATGTTCTAATTAGTCACAGTTATTTTTTAATCTGATGTTAAAGTGAATGAAAAGCATCTACTTTGTACTTTTCAGTGTTTTTAAGGATTAGGTTTCCGGAGATAATGAGCACAGACAATAAGTATAGTTGGGGCGTTGGCATATGTGTATTTCAAAACATGAACAGTATGAATGAATGACATGAAATGTTGAAATGTGCTCCTGGATATAGAACTATTTGAGAGGCAAATGTATGTGATTCAAATAATTTGTAATTAAGTGACCTCACCTCTGTCTGTCTGACAGACATGCCTTGCCTGCCTGCATGCCTGCCAACCTGTCTGTCTGTCCATCTGTTTTCGTTCTTTCTTTATTTCTCTCTCATAATTTAATTCCTTATAATTTAACTCAGTTATTGTTTCCTGACTCCCTCAGAAACGCATATAATGTATTTACCATCGCAGTTGAAAATTACCTACCAATAAACATTGTTTTCAGATTCCAACTTGTATACATAGTTTCCCTAAGTTAATTATACAATGGACAGCTGTAAATCCCCATGGTTTTCACTTTCATTTTATATTGACCATTAAAACAACTCTGAGCTTCACAGACAGATGTTCATAATGACTTTCCAGTGGGTGCAACAACAAAATCGCCTTCTGCAATTATCATATGAATCAGTTCTCAACTAGAAAACTTTTTCCATTCTTGCTTTTAGATTTTTAGATGTTCCACAACCGAAATTTAATCGTTTGAATTGGTTGCATTGACTGGAGTAGGCAAACAAAAAAAAATGAAAAGCTGTACCTAATGTATTTCGCGTTATTATATATGTTCCTTGCATTCTTTTAATTGGTTTACATAATTTCAAATCGGGGATGAATAGGGAATATTGATCTCTTGATAATGTTTTTATAATGTTTTCTATCATTTCAAGCAACACAATGACAGATTTTCAGAAATGTTTTTAAGCAGAGATGATAGGAAGGAAACTACTATTATCGTTGTCAACTGAGTAGACCCATTGTAGGTTAATAACTCTCTGCGGCGCTATACTAAACAGCATAATGGTTCGATATTTACAAATGCATGCTTTGTGTTATTGTTAAAACATTTTCTACAAGGAAATAATTGTACGCAATACCAGCAGAATAAGACAGATCTAATAGCACAGACACGAAGACAATAGTAAATCGTCTTGCATTAAAGACTATGGGAAGCTCGTATGAAAACATTTAAATGTAAATATAAAAGCCGAAAAGAACATGTAGCATTCAAGGACCACAGTCAACCAAAAACACGCATAGAAACAAATAGTAATTATAAGGATGATTATATGCAAGTATATTCGCCTTACTGGTCCTCTGTAATCAACAATTCCAGTATAGGTGGATTTGAAGTAGAATATCGTTGAAGCCGGTGGTAGGGGGCGTGGGAGATGTTGCTTCATACATTACCTCTAATGAACCTACTCCATAAAACCAAGCCTGCTACTTTATTGACTTGGTTGTCATCCTTATCATATGTATTACTTATGTTCGATAGAACTGCTTTAATAATTTCATATTTTAAATATTGGTAGAAGTGCTGAAGCTAATGTCATAAAAGGACAAGTGTTGCCACATATAGTAGGATGGGATAAACAGTCGTTACCATGTTACATTATGCTAGACACTGAATTTCAGTTAAAACAAAATGTATTCTATAGTCGTCAAAACACTTTCTTAATTACGGAACACACACTGCGTTTCCAACAACATACGTCCAACCTTTAGCCCCAACCTTTAACATTATATCGCTGGATCATGCTTTCAAATGAAATCTGTTGCTGAACATTATAAATCATGCTGATAAGACATTCAATCTTATTGATAGCGTATTTTGTCTGATATTCTGGAAAACAGGTGAATATAGTTCCCAAGACTGTCGTTAAAGAACGCTTACGTCACGTGCGTGTCTAGTTTGTAAGATTACGCATGTTTAAGAAATGAGTTTCAGAGTTGTTTAAAAAATGATTTTACAGTATCAACTGTTTGTAAATAATACATGGTATAACCTAAAAACCTTATGTTTTAGAAAATAAAATCAGCAATCATGTTCGCGTCTTACAATTCACATACTGGAATGCAATTGAGAGATCTAACAGTGAAACGCGGCAGATATACAGGTGTGTATGAAAGGAGTGCACCCAAGCATTCTAAGAGGTAATTCTATGGATGAATTGCCAACAAGTGTTTGCAGCTGTGAAATACACGTTTTACCAACAGTACAGTGATTGTTTAACTTTATCATTGGATGACAATGAGGCATTGCTTGTTTAAGTTATTTGTTTAAGTTATTTATATTGAATTATTAAATGATTTATCGGCAAGTCGAGGCTTTAAAATGCATATCGATAGACGAATACTCTGATTCGTGTTCGATAAAGTTCCCGGACGAATGATGTACTTTTTGTTATAAAGACGTTATAAGTCTGAATCGGCAACTTGTGTATTAGATTAGGTCAAACGTATTTTATTTTAGTAATGGTCTACGTCAGTAGACATTCAATAAATTAATTATAGCTTTCAAAGATTTTGGCTGACGTTCATTTGAGTCGTATATTCTTGCGATATAGATCATTTAAGAATGATAATGAAAACTAATGTTAATCTCTAAACAATGTAGCCCTTTCAAAGAAAGTCCATGTATGGTGGATTTCACCACACTTCAGTGCCTGTATGTGAATTAAACCGCACACTAGTCCGTATAATTAGGTGTGGTAAACCACAAAGTAGTCCATATAGACGAACACAGCCATACAACTACATACACAACAGGGAGATGCTCTAGAGGGAGAACAGAGAGAAACGAAAGAGTGTGCGAAATGTGTTACACTAACGATATTGAAGACGAGTACCATTTTATTTTGTACTACTTACTCTAACATTAGAAACACATATATTCCTAAATATCACACAACTAGACCAAGCATGTTTAAATTTGTGGAATTGTTGCAGTCATTAAACAAATATATTATTCTTAGTTTAAGTAAATTTATTTCCGATGCGCTTGTATTAAGGCTTTCTACATCCAATTTAACAGACTAAAAATAACTAGATATCTTATTTCAGAACATCCTCGTTTATCATTGACATACCATAATATGTGTATTTTTTGTTTAAATATGTATGAAGCAAAGAAAAACGTAATGATTATTTTTTTGTATATGCAATGTTAGTATCCGTCACGTGTGTGTACATCATAATTGTCATATATTAGTAATGATAAAAAACTGTCATAGTTTAAGTCAATAAAAGTATCTATCTAGCATATACTCAACACAACCTATAACGGAAACATCCGATTTTCCTTCAATTTTCAATGTAAACATAAGATACTTAGCTGATAAAAATATACAGGTACTACAACTGCATTTCGTTTTGATCATTTTTGTTGAATTGAAAAACAAAACAAAACAATAAACCACGTAACGCATAAATGTGAAACAATGTTAGCATGTCATCAGTTGCATAACTGAGGGCTTTATGGTTAGAGTAAGTAGTACAAAATAAAATGGTACTCGTCTTCAATATCGTTAGTGTTACACATTTCGCACACTCTTTCTTTTCTCTCTGTTCTCCCTCTAGAGCATCTCCCTGTTGTGTATGTAGTTATATGGCTGTGTTCGTCACAATGAATTGAATGTAAATCCTATGAAAATAAGTATAAAAGTCGAACAGGAAATGCAGCTTTCACAGAACACAGTAAACCCCAAAACACGCTCAAAGATAAACATGAATGGCAATGTTAATAAGGAATAAAGACATATGACGTCACAAACACAAACAGGGTTGACAATAGGGCTACCGCCATGGAACGTTCAGAGGCAAAAAGGACGGTAGGTGTGTGGGGTGAGGGTTAAACCAAGTTCTAGGGTGCACAAAACCTCACACTTACCCTACTTCATCTCAATAAAACGGGACAGTGTAAACAAAGAAATCCCCGCCATGAAATCCATTTTAACGTTTTCAATGAAAATTGAAATTCTGGGTTCTAAAATTAACTAACTGGAAACATCATTGTCTCCTTTCAGAATGTGAGATTAATTATTTTTTCTTAAAAGCACACTCTCATGTTGATGAAATCTTACAGCTATAGTCCAGTTTTACCGCATATTTAGATTGAACATAAAATGGAAAATCGGGCATGTTGCATTTGAAGTTTATTTGAGTATATTGCTATACTATATACAAAATCTTACAATGCGTGTTTTTGCAAGTGAGCCCAAAACAAAAATATTGAAAGAACACACATATACGATTTAATTATAACCTAATACCATATAACATGACGTGATTACTTAGAGAGCGATTGTTCGTTAATTAATCATGTCATATTATATGGTTGCGATTATGTACATGAATGCCCCATTTACAATATAGGTGTTCTTGATCATCATTTTATTAAGCATATTAAGATCGGAATGCTGTATTTTACAAATCTGCAATTTCTAATTTCAAGAAACGATTTGCGTTGAACTGCGATGGTGTACACTGTCAAAACATGTTGGTTCAAAATATTACACAGTCTGTTTTTAAACGCAAACCTGGCGCAAACCGTGAAATATTGAAAGAACACGTATTTACGATTTAATTATAACCCAATAACATATAACATGTCATGATTAATCAGAGCGAGTGTTCAAGTCGTTCTTTACTTAATCATGTCATGTTATAAGGTTGCTACATTTTACATGTTTATATGATAAGAATACTGTGTGCTTGACCATCATTTTATTAAGCATATTAAGGTCGGAATACCATATTTTACATGTCTGCAATTTTAAACTTCAAAACCAGAATTGCATTACTAATGACGGTGTACACTATGAGAAGATATCTTACATATAGAAAGAACACGCATTTACGATATAATTGTAACTCAATATCATATAACATCACATGATTAATTAAAGAGAGATTGGCAGCAGGCAGACTGGTTATGTTATACTGATAACGTAAGATGTACGGCGTAACTGAACTTGTTACCTGGGAACAGGCGAGAGCGTTTCTGCAATTAAAGGTAGTTTATGACGTCAGTTAACAACATAAACATTCGCGGTAGAATGTAAATCAGAGAGCAATGATGCACATGGGCTTTGTGTTTTAATGATTGAATAACAATAAGCAGGTTAATTTGTAATACTAACCCTGAATGTTCTTGAACGTATAATGATACATTGTACTTGTTCAGATGTTAAGATGTTTATACGATACAAATCTACGTTAACAGTGTACTTGCTAAACGTTATAGGTTAGTTTAAAACATTTGCTTAGGCATATTTAGATCGGAATTCTTTTTATTACATGTCCCATATTTCTAATTTTAAAGGAGATATTTTTTGAAGTACATTTAAATATCTTTTCATTTGGTTTCCGATTTCGATTTTTACAGATGGTGGGAGCTATACACTACTGGTTTTACCCAGAAATAAGTGGATGGTCTGCCTCCACCAATAATAAATCAACCTTCATACATAGCCTAAAATGTGCGTTAAACACGATTCAAACATCAAAATGTTTCCGACTATATTCGTATTTATTAGTATTTGGCTTTATGGACGTGTCAACTTAAAGGGACATATGGCAATCTTGATTGTTTTAAAAAGAACTCGCAGTGTTCAATCATTAACATTAATTATAAAACTAATGGAAAGCAAAGATTTTTTGCATATTGCTGCTGGTAATACTATATTTAAATCTATGACAGCATAAGAAGAACAATTTAAAACTATTATTTTTTATTTAATGATATACAAGCAGGTTTAACGTTAAAACGGATACTGGATTAATAAATCGAGGTGATCATTTTAACACTTGGTACAAACTTTAAGATTGCCGTGTGTCCCTTTTACGCCAAAATTAAAGAAGGCATATCCACATCACAGACATATTAATAATTTGTTATTAGGTCTGTGTCCAGATTTGTGATAAAATGTGTCAAGCCATTTCTTCTAAAAGAAAATATCGCACATTACAAACTACTACTACTACTACTACTACTACTAATAATAATAATAATAATAATAAAAACTAATAAAAATAAATGAAAAGAAAAGTAATAGTAATAATAATATAACGCTAATGTTTTACACATCTTTAGATATTGCTGTTATTTTACCATTGTTACCTGTAGATATCATAGTCAGTAAAGCGGTGTTTGTACGTATACATACGTTGAACCACACAGTAATAACTCGTTTTGATTAGCTTGACACAAATTAAATACAACTTGTAGTATAGTACAGTTTTAAACATTCTAATATACTATATAATGATACATGGAAAAAGTGTCTCGTTCCATTCTACAATATTGGGATCAATATCAAATATTACTTTCCAGACCAGAAAAGACTTAAAAACACAAATTGCATTGAAGATTGAGTAGCGTGTCAAATAAATCGGTAAACGGTTTTAT
Organism: Cyrtodaria siliqua; assembly: GCA_037043455.1. Lineage (NCBI taxonomy): Eukaryota > Metazoa > Mollusca > Bivalvia > Adapedonta > Hiatellidae > Cyrtodaria > Cyrtodaria siliqua. The sequence goes on from JAWPHD010013270.1 coordinate 42,262, forward strand.
CTCTAATAAATAACAAAACATTCAATGAAGAACAGTTCCAGACAACCGGTATTGGGAAAATAAAACGCTGTCCGTTATGATATATAATTAACTTAATTGAGAAATATCATTTCGAATGTAATTTGCACGATATCAGATAATAGAATCTCAACTAAATTTATTATAATTAAACTTCAGCTTGATTTAGGTAGTACTACGTAAATATTCTCCTATCAGTAAGTAGAAAAGCGCAATATTTGCATAGGACTTTCAAGCTAAAGTTTTTTTTTATATCCTCGACAATCTTAAATATGAAAAAAAAAAATCTTTAAGTACCTCTAAACCATTATAATTTAAATTATTTATTTTGTTTAAGTACCTCTAAACCATTAAAATTTAAATCATGAAAATGAAATTTTGAATTTGGAAGTTTTTTATTATGTTTTGTTCAATGTTATTTAAATATACTACAGGTGCCATATCATCAAGAATTCGTAACATGGAAACACACAGTGTGATTCTAACAAATGAATAATAATGATCTTTACAAATGAAAAAAATATATATGGTACGCCGCAAGTTTTAAAAACATTGATATTGCCGTGCGAACTTTTAAACATCAAGAGTTCTGTGTGTCCTATAAATCTTACCGCAGTTTGATTAGTCCACTACAATCTTACCACAGTTTGAATAGTCCGCTACAATCTTACCACAGTTTGAATAGTCCGCTATAATCTTACCACAGTTTTAATAGTCCGCTACAATCTTACCACAGTTTATATAGTCCGACACCTAAAATCCAGAAAAATAAAACACGCGAATACACTAATTATCATCTATACACTGTTTGAATAGTCCGCTACAATCTTACCACAGTTTGAATAGTCCGCTACAATCTTACCACAGTTTGAATAGTCCGCTACAATCTTTCCACAGTTTGAATAGTCCGCTACAATCTTACCACAGTTTAAATAGTCCGACACCTAAAATCCAGAAAAATAAAACACGCGAATACACTAATCATCATCTATACACTGAGAGAGAACGACAAAGCCAGTAAAGCGATTTTCCGGAATATGTGTCAGTGCATGTTATTAACCCGATCGCTGCAGGTTCAATGCGCGTGCATCCGTTTACACGAAGCTCTTAAAAGACATGCACCTCTTAACGCCCCACAGTTCAAACTATTTAAAAATCGATTGATAGCACACGTGCCAGAACAAATCGGTAACTGTTTTCTATCATGTGCAGGCATAAATGAATTACAAATGAACGAAAACGACGGTGTTGCTGCATTTTACGTTTGATGCATGTACAGACCAGTGCTGGAAAGTAATAAAGTGGACGGGTGAACATCCGTCTGTATAAAGCGATACATTTAGAACAGGAAAAAGCGGGAACGTCTATTAAAGTTGAAACTAATCGGGAAATAAATCATGTAGTATAGGAGTATATCAATAACAATACCTGCAAGCATTTATGAATTGAATATTTAAAAAGATGTGTATTTAAACAGTTAAGAACCTCACAGAAACTATTTGGTGGTGTCTGTTTGAAATTCACAATGAAATATAAACTAAACACGAATCCAATATGATAATTTATATCAATAAACCAATCTCAGATTTAAGAGGACGGGTGGGAGAGCGAGTATTTCCTCTCGAATCTTAAAAGCGTCGCTCTCACCCTCCTCATCGTTCTGAAATCCTGGATGCGCCATTTTAAACTATTATGTGTCCCCAGTCTGGGACGGCTCTGAATAATATTTAAGATATTGGTAGGCAGTTAAACACCATTTCCTTCAATTCAGTTCATGTATTGTAACATAAATGCAGTACAACAATGTTTCCTAAAGGCCTCTTACAACACTCTACCTTGGAGGACCCTGAACTAATAATATGCTACTGTTAATCGAATGGTACAGGGCGACATTAGGTCTGTCCTTTCGGAAAGAAGGTTTAAACAGCACCGAACACACCAATGGTTTCCCCTTTAAAGCTTCAGTATCGACAGAATGCGCATTTGGCTCGAGCAGGTGAGCAAACGTAGGCCTTAAACGTTGCAATCTCTTCACACTACTGAAATGGCTTAAATGTTTCAAGCGAAACTTCAACATCTTTGATTAAAAGGTCTGCTACATGACAGAGTTGTCCTTTCTGTAATACGTTGTAGCCCCATTTTGTACAAAACATGTGAGATATATCTGGAATATTACCTGGAATTAGGTGTATAATAATAATAGTGTAGCATAGGCAACTTTTTGATTATGCATTTCTTTTTCCTTCTAGTATATAAACGTGCTGTTTCGGTACTGTAAAGCTTTCATTAGCCTTTCAATTTATTGTCTTAATTATTATTTTCTTAGAAGATTAAGTACAATCTGTGATAGCCTCTTAAACGAAAAAAATATATCAACATATGTCTGTCTATTAATGAAAATGCTGATCTTGTAAGTTGGCGTTATAACAAAGGAAAACAATTGACTGTCAAAGTGGTACATCTTAATATTTTTGGATTTCAGTACCGCCGTTTCTTTGTTTATGGCTGCCAAAAACTACATAATGTGTATTGCATGTTGAGAGTTTGCAAAGCGACTGTAAATCAACTGAAGTAGTCCTAATAGTGTTTTCTTATAATGTTTGTGAGTACATGCATCATACTTGTCATAATAATAATAAACAATAATAAAAAACATTTCATAAGATGTTCAGCATGCTGGCATTATGGCAATACTATCGGCGTCAAGCAGTTCAACTGTGGCAGCAGCAATGGGTTATTGTTTGGGGCGCTTGTTTCAGCCAACGTTTTTTTGGACTTTTTAGACACAATTCATCTCGTACCTAAATAAGTTGTATATCAGTGAAACATACATTTTTAGTGGTAAAAAGAAATAACTTAATCGGTTCAGAAATAAAAATTTCATGCGTGAAAGCCGTTTTTGATGGGACATTTTCAATGCAAAATTCTGCTGCATGAACAATTTAAACAATTTGAAAACATATTTTTTCATAGCATTTTTATCCAAAAATGGTTTTAAATTGTTGGATATTCGTAAATAAAGACACCCTGAAAGTTTTATAGCAAACTATGAAGGATAAGTTTTTCGAAATTTATTAATTTTCTGCTTTCCCATCCACATGAAACTTACCTGGGAAAACCCATCAAATCATTTGTGCTGTAAAAGATATACTTCTCAACCGATTTTCAAAACCACGGTATTTCTATTTACCACTAAAAATACCATTTCCAATGATATACTTGATGTACGTATTATTTAAATTGCAGTAGCTTCAGCAATTTAAATAATACCTTTGACTGAAACAAACGCCCCGAACAATAGCACGTTTATTTCATCTGGCTAAACTCTTACAGATGGTACTGGGATACGTGCTAAACCTTTGAACTTTCGCAAACATGGCAAAGATTTAAACATACATTTATAAAATTGTAATTTGCCATGGTGCCTGTTTACGCACACAATGGTGCAGGGATGTGCATTATCACTATTCATACTAGAGGATGGCACGTGTTGCTGATTACTGAAATAACGTCCAACACACATGTATTTTAACACATACATATTGATAGAACAGAATAGTTTTTTCTGCAAGATGAGGTGAGCTCAGTCTACAAAATACTATAAGAAACGACGTATGATTCATTTATGAATGAATGCACATCTTAGTATCAGTCATTCCCCATATATGTATTACCTACAAACCACGTATATCCTTGTGTTATATATTCTTACAAACGTGTGCAGTTACATCCATCTACTTCTACATCTACTCCTCTGACATTGAAGAAGAAATATTGAATAACGAATAAATAGCAGCATATTCAAGAAGAGACGCAAAAGCAAATTGAAATAGACTCGACACTTCTTGGTGTTAATCTAATTTTCAGACTCTATGGCAAAACCGTTTATGTTTGTTTTGTCACAGAACTTGTCACTTGCTTTTCATTCTAGTTGTTGTATTTTTCGATGTGTGTTTTTGTGGTACTTGAATGCTACAGTGCCTGTTCGACATATATATCTACCGTAAGTACAATTTCAGCAGAGGTATTAAACGAAGCACGTGCCACCTGTTTCTTGTCTTGTACATGCAAACTTAATTGAAAATGAGTTCCGAAGGCTATGCATGATTTGTGATAAACGCCAGTCTACATGAACATTATAATTCGAACGGAAACTGGGGATTTTAAATTCATACTAGCTTAAAGGTAAAATACAGTCAAATATATTTTGGAGATTTGATCGGTTATTAATTTAAATTAATTTGATTATATTCTAGACTGAGATCAGTTCAGGCAATGAATCAGGATATTGTTTTTGCTATTGATCGTTCTAAGGCAGTATCCAATTTGTGTTGTTGTTTGTTTTGTTTCTCATACTGTGTTGCTTTTTTTCTTTTGAGTGTTGTTTGAAAGCCGGTTTATTTTATTTTAGGTGTTCTGTAAATGCTACATTTCCTGTTCGACTTGTATACCTACCTGATATTTTCAAATATTATATAATAAAACGTGTATAATTATGCAAACTATTATGGCTGTCGTGTCCTCAGTGGTTTATTCTATTGTTGCTCTGGCTCCTGCCAAGTCATCGAGGACGCTTTTTTATTACTATATATACATGACCACAAACAGGTTGACAACAGAGCTTAGATCAATTAGTGGATACAAAATAGGCCGCTGTGGTTGCATTTGGAATATAGAAAAACAGATTTACCCATAAATGATATAAAAACGATTTAGTATGAGTAAGACTTGTTAACCAGGTTGGTTGAATAGTGTTTCACGTCATTTTCAGCACATGTTAGGCTATATATGCTGGTCGATATGTTCGTGGTGGATGCAGACCACCCATTTACTACTGGGTAGAACCAGTACTGTATACCTCCCTCAATCTGTCAGAATCAACACTTTCTCACTTACAAGACGAGCTCCCAGTGGGATTCGATGAGAGGCGAGAAGGTGTCAGACTTGCTAAACAAAACATTGTTGTCTGACAGAAGTTATTTTAAGTGACGCAAGCAATTATTATCACTTCGTTATAGATCAAAGAATAACTTCAGAATTGAGGGGAATTGTGGTGGATTTATTTGAATTAAATTAGACATGCGAAGCTTTAATTGCCATTGATTGGTACTAATCATCGATGTTTATTGAACTTGCTGACTGGATATGATAGACAGCTTCGTGTGCATAGAGTTTAACTGGTATCTATTCTAGCTAAAGACGCCCGTATATAGACACTTACTTTGATGTCGTCTTGTAAAGACGCCCGTATATAGACACTTACTTTGATGTCGTCTTGTAAAAGGAAGATAAGAAGAAAGGCTGCGGTACTTGCCATAAAGATAAGCATACATTTAGATCGAGATAATCAGTTAATTATTAGCACTAAGAACACGGACGACGTTATTCACAAAGAGATATGTATCAGTAGTCTACACTCATTGATTGTGGCAGCGAATACGAAGGCATTAAACCCGTTAATAAGATGGTAATTGGTTATGTTTTCCTACTCTATCTATCTTCTCTTTTTTTGATTGCTTTTATGCATGCGTTTTTTTTTAAGCAAATATAATTAAAACATAACTGGTAACCATATGTCACGGAAAAATATTAATAATTATACGTATTTAGCTGTTAAACACACAATTAGAAACATGAAGCACTTATAGAAACAAACAACTATTACAAGAACGAATAAAAGTTATATGACATAACAAACATAAAAAGAGTTGCCAATAAATATACCGCCTTGAAATGGTCCGTGGCAAAGAAAGCTCGCTGGGTGGGATGAGGGGTAGTTCAAACCAGGTTCTAGTGTGCAAGAAACCTCACTTTTACCCTATTGTCATTCCAGTAAAACATGCACATTACGTGGTCCCACCTTAATTCCAATAAGCGATGGGAAATGTTATATTAGCAGGATTATTATTATTATTATTATCATTATTATTAATTTTTTTATTAATATTATTATTAGTAGTAGTAGTAGAAGTATTATTCCACTTCTTCTTCGTGTCACCTCCACTTTTCTTAGAATTTTTTTAAACAGTGGTATCTACGCTCAGTCTGGAAAGAGCACTGAACATGTTCACGTCATGACGTCTTCCAAGATGGCCATCAGTGGCGTTAAGAGGAACAAGAAAAGTATAACGCATGCGTTATATGTAGACGATTTTTAATAATGGATTAGTTTGTGGAGGCTTTGTTCAAGTCACAATCCTGTAGTCGTCGATATGGAGATGACAGGAAGGTAAAGCGAAGAATTAAAAGATACTGTAGTATGAATACAGATAAGTTTTATTTGGTCTTAGGCATACATTATTATACATGTTAAAGGGAACATATTCAAGTATTTTCAATTAAACGATTTACACCTGAGCTATTACAAAGGGAATTTCAGTGCTACAATATAATATAAAAGCCCGCTGGGTGAGAGGAGGGGTAGTTCAAACCAGGCTCTAGTGTGCACCAAACCTCACTCTTACCCTATTGTCATTCCAATAAAACGTGCACATTACGTGGTCCCGCCTTAATTCCATTAACCGATGGGAAATGTTATATTAGCAGGATTGTATAACGGATATTTCGATAATAAAACAATTTTAAAAACTTTTTTTTTTACTGCAAAAATACGATAACCTGTTTAAGATTACCTTAAATGTTTTAATTGTACAATATGCAACATTTTGAAACCGAAATTAAGGTTTTATTTCATACCCCAGCCAACCCAGTTTTCCCTTCTTGGATGGGGTATGATAGTTAATATTGGACCACGTAATGAAATAAAGAAATTCCCGCAAGGCTATATCCGTTAACAATCTAGACCGCCTTATTAAGCACACATCGGCCTTTTTGCCACTGAGCGTTCAAAGGTAGTTCCTTTAACGACCCTTTTATATTTGTGTTGACGCATAATTCGCTTCTATTTATTAGAGCTTTCCATCTGTCGGTGGAATCACCCCTTGGTTTCCTTGTGTTTATTATTATTATTATATTATTCTTATTATTATTATTATTCCACTTCTTCTTTGTGTCACCTCCACTTATCTTAGAAATATTCTTCGCAGACACTTTAAACAGTGGTATCTACGCTCAGTCTGGAAAAGTGCACTGAACGAACATTTTCACGTCATAACGTTTTCCAAGATGGCCATCAGTGGCGTTAAGAGGAAAAATATTGTTATCACTCCATTTTATGCATTTACGAACGGATTGAAATTATTTGTTATGTAAGGAAGTGAGTAAGCGACTAAAGACAATGGAACACGATGGTGAGTAAGAATAAATTCAAGACTAAAAAAAAAGTGGGAATTTAGCATTCTTCCTGAGAATGGTAAAACTAATTTAGAAAAAGAAACATGACTATTTAATTACCGCGCGAATTCATTACATCAATTGCAAGCTAATGTATTAGAGTTATCTGAAATAAATGAGGTGACTAATTGATTTCGGTTGTAGTGGATTAATATTACGATTTATTATGGCACTTGTTTGGTAACAAAGTCGATATGTTTTGGAATAGTTAAGAAATAAAATATTTCCAGCGGGTTTATATTGACCAAGATCAATACCTGGTGGGAGGAATCGACGATCATGGAAACCAAGTGCGTAGGCCCGCGGGTTCGATGAGTAAAAGTCCTAAACACCAGGTTTTAGTCTCGCACAATATAAAACCGCTGGAAATATTTTGTCTAATATGGATGTTTTTGTAGGTAATACACACAAACACCAAACGAATAAAATATACAATTTTATCCTGTTTTTAACAATTTCAACTTGTGTTTGAACGTAACATTGATTTAAGATAATAATAACCTAATCGTAGTTTGGGATATTTTCTGACGTTTAACATTGTTTAAAAGGACGTCCTAACGATTGAAGGACGTGATGTCAGATTTCTTGATAGGAATTGTATAACTCGCTCAATAGATACACTGCTGGTTCCCGTAGGTAGGTACGTGCGTAATGCACGTGTATGCTTATATACATTTGTAGTATCTTGGACGTATGATGAAGAAAGTCAACACATTGTTGTAGTTAAAACTGTTTGTATTTCTTGTTGATACATTGTACATAATTGAAAGTAAGAACTTAATGTCTAAACACAAATGATGTATAATATGTCCTTTAGTCATCGGTTGTGTGAATGAATTTAAATATAGCTGGTGGTATCCAACTTTTAAATAAAATAATGTCAACTAATAATTTGTAAGATATGGTTGGATCCAAATCTATTAGAGACGGTCAGATCCGAACTCTCTGGACGCCTAAATATCTGCACAACAACAACGAATCTTGGATAATTAATCTGCAACAGGTATCACCTTTAACAATCGTAAATCTTTAACAATCGTAAGTACTTGAATGAACGGACTCGCTGGATGTGCGAAGAATATTACGTAATATTAAGTATGACAACTTTATGGCACAAAGGAAATCCCCTAGACTAGTTGTAAAAGATAAATCTAATAACAAGATTGGACTGTACGTAAATAATATTAATTGTAGTCGTATTTAACATAAATATTTTGCCTGTAATTGAAATTGTATAAATAAAATCGAAACATTACCATTGGAAAACTATCAAAAAGTATATCAATTTGATACCAAACACTACGTTTGTTTTAGATGCATTAATTGAAGTCAATTTGTACGATTCATAAAAAGTAATTTGAAATTGTAATATGTAACATGTATATTTTAATAATGAAATATAGCACTGTGACAGCAGTGAGTATTTTAATAAACTATTTAAGCTAAGTTGTTTATGCGTGTTAACTGGGTACCATTCTGTTTAACAGTCGTTTTGACATTTTATAGTTATGATGATGGCATAATAAGATGTTTTAGTTGATTTAATATTAGTTTGCTGATTACCGTTTATTAAAAGTTAAAACATAAGTCAAAATGTAGTTTGTCTTATGGCATAGTTCAGTGTTTACATGGGTCAATAATGGGGTTGCGAGAAGTAGCGGAGAATAAAATCTGCTCCCTGTCAGATTAAATGAGTATATTGTTCCTCTGTCAATCTGTCGCCTTTGATTACATTGTTTATATAGTGGTAATATGTCTTCTTGCAGTAATTTTCCCTTTCCCTTTTTGTAGGAACATCACGTTCTAAAACAGATATATAATCAATTACACACAATTATTTTTTGACTGATGTTTCGGTTAAATTTGTTGTTTTCCTTTAATAGTGCAGGATACGCTAGCACATGCTGAGATACTACGCCTTTGTCTTCAATTAAAATAATATCAAACGACTGCAATAATTGATAAATACTTCCAAGTTCTATAGTAGCAATTGCAATGATAACCACATATAGCAGAACCAATTTATCATTTAATTATAAACACTTAGAACAAGGCGGCTGCGGCTGCAAGACGATACTTATCAGCAAATAACAGTTAATAGCTGTCATTACTATCGCTGTTATCGGGATGGAAGGAAATGGTTAAATTAATGAACGTGAACAATTGAACATCATGATTAATTACTACAAACAGGGCTGGTAAATATTGATTTAACAACACTCAGTTCGTTTTTTTCCGAGTCTATGTAAGTAAGTAAGTAAGTAAATAGTTGATTAAAGTGACATGTGCATATACAATTCCAAATCAAACATATATGAAATAACTGAAAATTAAGCACCCGGCCCAACGGACCTATAAGTCACTATCTATAAATAATAATGTTAAGTAAATCACATGATATAGATATCAATTGTTAAATAAATTGAATAAAACAATAATAAATAGTTCAGTGGATATTAAATATGATTGCACATTTATAGCAATGATATTCTACTTGCTAATACAATAAGTAATGTAGCAATATAAGTTGAGTTGCGTCTCTTAAGAAAAGCTTTAAACAAGTATTTTGCAACTTTCCTCTGAAGATTAAGCATAATAAATTTAAGTTTCTCGTTCTTATCAAAAGTTAAAAAGTCTCTCTTATGTAGAGTTGCATTAAATATATTGTTTCTTATATTATTATAAAAAGAACAGTCTTGTAAGAAATGGTATTCATCGTCAACAGCATTACCATTACAATATCTACAAATTCTCATGTTTTGATTTTCGCCGACGTATCTCCCAGTTTCAATTCTAATTGGTGTATACCACAACGAAATTGGGCTAAAATAGATCGCTCACCTTTAGTAAATGTCAATTTCATGTAATTATCGGTAACAAAGGTTTCTTTAAATAAGTCCTCAATTTCGGTAAACTTCTAGTCTTTTGTATCCAAATTCTCTCGTAATAGTCTCTTATAACGACATTTAAAGTTAACATATTAACGATAGTTTTATTATTAAAGTGAATAATCAAACCAAGTTCTTGCAATATGTTTTTGCTTGACCAATTATTATTGCAAATGGTATAGTCACAGCTGAAAGCACGTTTTGTTAGACGATTGTCATCAAAAGTCACCATTCTATTCCAAAACCGTAATATCGAGGTCCAGTGCCTATATATACGTGGTAGCCAACCTGTGTCGCCGATAATCGACGGAACTGGAGCGAATCTATGAACGCCTAAGAAGTATCTGGAGGCACGATTTTGGACATTGTCTATCGACTGATACTGTTTGTGACCCCATATAGACGAACCGTAATCAAGGATCGGAACTACGCAGTTGTAATATAGTTTTTCGTATGAATTAAAACCAAATTCTTTGAATTTATGTATTTTAGATATAATGCTTCCAAGAGCCCTGCCTGCACCTTTAGCTAAAGCGTCGCAATTATAAGAAAATTCAAATGTTCTTGAAATATGACACCTAAGTATATGTACTGTCCGACTGTTTCTGATACATTATATCACCAATTTTAAAAACATAATTGCTTTTATTACTACGCGGTTTTCTAAGTGAACGCACTTGGATTTATCAGTGTTTATAAGTACACGCCACCTACGGTACCAGCTGTGAAAGGTATCTAACATGCGCCGTAAATCCTCTTCCGAACTCACCACGAGCACTATATGTCATCAGCATACAATAATGCCGACAGTCTATGATCAGATGCGACAGAAGAAAGCATACCTTTTTAAATAATAAATTAAATTCATCAACGACTGGCCGATCCCTTTCTTGTTTCGCTTAGTCATATGTAATCGTTGACGGTTAGATTATAATATAATTGCTATATGCTACAAACTATTGCATATATCGACATGTTATGTCATACCAAATTACACAGTGGTAGTAAGTTCCGCTTATGTGTTATTAGGAATTGATTCGAACATTTTTGACGTTTATTCGGTTTTGAATGCAGTAGTGAATGGCAAATTCCATAAAGCAAACAACTAAAACGCCAACAAAAAATGCAAATATTTTTTGTTTGACTGTGGTCCTCGAAATTTTCTTTTCGGCTTCTATATCTATTTTTATATTTACATAATTTCTACGTCAGTATAGTACCAACAATAACGTGCTTTGGGAGACCAATACTGATAAATAGGTGTGTGCTGATACTACACTGATTGTAGGTCAGTGTAGTATCAGACAGTGTGAATTTTTATTTTCTACTGATGCATATTGGATTCGTGCGCAGTAGCTCACCGCCTCCTTGAAAATTGAAGTTAATTTGAAATTAAAAGCTGTTTAAACTCTTTTCTTTTTAACAGAAGGAATCAAGTGAATGTAAATCTTGTACAATAAACATACTCATCCTCCGTTAATAATCTTCCAACAGTTAGTTATTGTCAACACGTGTCTGTCTATTAAGGAAAATGCTGATCTTGTAAGTTGGCGTTATAACAAAGGAAAACAATTGACTGTCAAAGTGGTACATCTTAATATTTTTGGATTTCAGTAACGTCGTTTCTTTGTTTATGGCAGTCCAAAACTACATAATGTGTATTGCATGTTGAGAGTTTGCAAGCAAAGCGACTGTAACTCAACTGAAGAAGTCCTAATAGTGTTCTCATAACATATTTCATAAGATGTTCAGCATGCTGGTAGCTTGAAATAAGTGTGTATTCTACATTATGGTAATACTATCGACGTCAATATCATAATCAAAAACAAAGTTGCATGTCCTAGAAGTTCAATTATGGCAGCAGCAATGGAGTATTGTTTGGTGCGCCTGTTTCAGACAAAGTTTTTTTGGCCTTGTTAGACACAGTTCATCTCATACCTGAAAAAGGTTGTATATTAGTGAAACAGATATATATTTAAGTGATAAATAGAAATACATCAATTTTCAAAATCGGTTGAGAAATAAAAGTTCATACATGAAAGCTGTTTCTGATTGTACATTTTCAATGCAAAATTCTGCTGCATGACAAATTTGAAAACATGTTTTTTTACAGAATTTTTATCCAAAAATGGTTTTAAATTGTTGGGTATTCGTAAATTAAGACACCCTGAAAGTTTTATAGCAAAATAGGAAGGATAACCTAAGTTGTTTGAAATTTATTAATTTTCTGCTCTCCCATCAACACGGAATTTACATGGGAAAAGCCCCATTAAATCGTTGGGGTTGTAAAATATATATTTCTCAACCGGTTTTCAAAACCAAGTTATTTCTATTTACCATTAAAGATACCATTTCCAATGATATATAATTGATGTACGTATTATTTAAATTGCTGAAGCTACTACAGAACAATCTTTGACTGAAACAAGAGCCCCGAATAATATCATGTTTATTTCATCTGGCTAAACTCTTACAGACTTGCTAAACGTGCTTTGAACTTTCGCAAACAAGGCAATGATTTAAACATACATTAACAAAATTGTGATTTGTTTTGGTGCCTGTTTACGCGCACAATGGTGCAGGTATATTCACACTGAAGGATGGCACTTGTTGCTGATTACAGAAATAACATCCTATACACATGTATTTTAATACATACATATTGATAGAACAGAATAGTTTTTTCTGTAAGATGAGGTGAGCTCAGTCTACAAACTACTATAAGAAACGATCATTTATGAATGAATGAATGCACACCTTATTATCATTCCCCATATATGTATTACATTCAAACCACGTATATCCGTCTGTAATATATTCTAGAAAGACACACACGTGTGCAGTTACATGCATCTACTTCTACATCTACTCCTCTGACATTGAAGAAGAAATATTGAATAACGCCTAATTAGCAGCATATTCAGTCAAGAAGCGACGCAAAAGCAAATTGAAATACACTCGACACTTCTTGGTGTTAATCTAATTTTCTGACTCCCAGCAGGCTTTTTGCATCTGATCTTTCTCAGGCGGTAGCGCAAGGGCCAAGCCTTTTTTGTTTGTGATGCCACATACCTTTCGTGTACATTTTCGATGTGTGTTTTTGTGGTACCTGATTGCATGTCTAGCGTCTTTAATTCTCGAAAAGCATGAAAGACATGCAGCATCATGTACTTTATGGAAGTACACTTTCAGCAGAGATATTAAACAAAGCACGCGCCACCTACTTCTTGTCTTGTACAGTCACACTTAATTGACAATGAGTTCCGGAGGCTATGCATGTTTTGTGATAAACGCGAGTATATATCAACATTATCCTTGGAACGGAAACTGGCGATTTTAAATTCATGCTAGCTTACTTAGGTACAATACAGTCGAATATATTTTGGAGATTTGATCGGTTATTAATTTTATATAATTTGATTATATTCTAGACTGAGGTCAGTTCAGGCAATGAATCAGGATATTTTCTTAGCACGGCCTTTTTGCCATTGATCGCTCTAAGGCGGTACCCAAATTGTCCAATACTTTTGTGTTTTGTTTTTTTTGGTTTCTCATACTATGTTGCTTTTTCTCTTATAAGTGTTGTTTGAAACCGGTTTATTTGATTTTCTGAGTTCTGTAAATGCTACATTTCCTGTTCGACTTGTATAAGGGCTGGCGTGGCGCAGTCGGTAGCGCGGCGGATTTGTAACCGGAGGCCCCGGGTTCAATCCTCCGTAGTGTCATTGAGTTCCGTCGGTGTGTTCTTGGGCAAGACACGTTCCCTTAGCCCCGTCCGTCGGATGGGGACTTAAACCGGGCGGTCCCGTGTATCGGTCTATCCTCCGAGCACGTTTAAGAACCATAGGAATCTATTCGATAATAAGAGTAGGGCAGGTTCCCGGATTTCTATGTATCCTTCCCCTCTCTCTGGGGCGGCTCTAAATAACCTATACTGTGTTGATGAGCCGTTAAACAACATTCAATTCAATTCAATTCGACTTGTATAATTACCTGATATTTTCAAATATTATGTAATGAAACTACTATGGGTGTCGTGTCCTTAATGGTTTATCTCTTGTTGCTCCGGATCCTGCCAAGTCATTGAGGACTTTCATTTGTATATACATGACCACAAACAGGTTGACAACCGAGCTTGAAACAATTAGTGGATACAAAATAGGCCGCTGTGGTTGCATTAGGAATACAAAAAAAACAGACTTGCCCATAAAAGATATAAATACGATTTAGTCTGAGTAATACATGCTAACCAGGTTGTTACGTCATTTTCAGCACATGTTAGGCTATATATACTGGTCGATATTTTCGTGGTGGAGGCAGACCGTCCACTGTTTGCTGGGTAGAACCAGTACTGTATACCTCCCTGCATCCGTCAGAATCGACACTTTCTCACTTACAAGACGAGCTCTCAGTGGGATTCGATGAGAGGCGAGAACGTGTCAGACTTACTAACCTAACACATGGTTGTCAGACAGAAGTTATTTTAAGTGACACAAGCAATTATCACCTCGTTATAATAATAAACTGAATAACTTCAGAATTGCGGGAAATTGAGGTGGGTTTATTTAAAATAAATTAGACATGCAAAGCTTTAATTGCCATTGATTGGTACTAATCATCGATGTATAGAACTTGCTGACTGGATATGATAGACAGCTTCGTGTGCATAGAGTTTAACTGGTATCTATTAAAGCTAAAGACGCCCGTATATAGACACTTACTCTGATGTCGTCTTGTAGCTAAAGACGCCCGTATATAGACACTTACTTTGATGTCGTCTTGTAGCTAAAGACGCCCGTATATAGACACTTACTTTGATGTCGTCTTGTAACAGAAAGATAAGAAGAAAGGCCGCGGTACTTGCCATAAAGATAAGCATACATTTAGATCGAGATAATCAGTTAATTATCAGCACTTAGAACACGGACGACGTTATTCACAAAGAGATATGTATCAGTAGTCTACACTCATCGATTGTGGCAGCGAATACGAAGGCATTAAACCCGTTAATTTTCAATTTCAATTATTTTTATCAATTATTTTATTAATAAGATGGTAATTGGTTATGTTTTCCTACTCTATCTATCTTCTCTTTTCTTTTTATAGCTTTTATGCAAGCGTTGTTGTCCTTCTTTTTTTTGAAAGCAAATATAATTAAAACATAACTGGTAACCATATGTCACTGAATAGTTATAATAATTATAAGTATTTAGCTGTTAGACACAATTATAAACATGAAGCACACATAGAAACAAACAACTATTACAAGAACTAATAAAAGTTATATGACATCAGGTTTCCAATAGATCTACCGCCTTGAAACGGTCCGTGGCAAAAAAAAGCCCGCTGGGTGGG
The DNA here is from genome assembly GCA_037043455.1 of Cyrtodaria siliqua. NCBI lineage: Eukaryota > Metazoa > Mollusca > Bivalvia > Adapedonta > Hiatellidae > Cyrtodaria > Cyrtodaria siliqua. The sequence continues at coordinate 57,816 of JAWPHD010013270.1, forward strand.
AGGAGGGGGTGTATAAACCCGGTTCTAGTGTGCACCAAACCTCACTCTTACCCTATTGTCATTCCAATAAAGCGTGGACATTACGTGGTCCCGACTACATTCCAATAAGCGATGGGAAATGTTATATTAGCAGGATTTTATAACGGATATTTCGACAATAAAACACGTTTAAAAACATTTTTTACTGAAAAAATCCGATAACCTGTTTAAAATTACCTGTTAAATGTTTTAATTTTACAATATGCAACGTTTTTAAGCCGAAATTAAGGTTTGATTTCATATCACAGCCAACCTCGTTTTCCCTTCTTGGAGAAGGTTTGGATGGGGTCTGAAAGTTAATACTTGGAACACGTAATGTGAAATAAAGACATTCCCGCAAGGCTATATCCGCTAACAATATAGACCGCATTATTAAACCCATATCGGCCTTTTTGCCAGTGAGCGTTCAAAGGTAGTTCCTTTATCGATCCTTTTATGATTGTGGTGATGAATACTTTGCTTCTGTTTATTACAGCTTTCCATCTGTCAGTGGAAACACTCCTTGTTTTCCTTTTGTTTATTATTGTTATTATTATTTATTATTATTAATATTATTATTATTATTATTATTAATGTTGTTATTATTATTATTATTATTATTATTATTATTATTATTATTGTTATTATTATTATTATTATTACTACTATTATTATTTATTATTGTTATCATTATTTTATTATTATTATTATTATTATATTATTATTATTTTATTAGTATTATAATTATTATTATTATTATATTAGTATTATTATTATTATTATTATTATTATTATTATTATTATTATTATTTTTATTATTATTATTATATTATTATTATTATATTATTATTATTATTGTTATTATTAATTATTATTATTATTATTATTATTATTATTATATTATTATTATTGTAATTATTATTATTATTAATATTAATATTATTATTATTATTATCTCTGTTATTATTATTATTGTTATATTATTATTTATATTATTATTATTATTATTATTAGATTTCTATTGTAATTCTTCTTATTATTATTATTATTAATATTATTATTATTATCTCTATTATTATTATTATTATTATTTTTATTAATATTATTATTATTATCTCCATTATTATTATATTTATTATTATTATTATTATTGCTATTTATCTTTATTATTATTATTATTATTATTATTATTATTATTATTATTATTGTTCCACTTCTTCTTCGTGTCGACTCCGATTTTCTTAGAAATATTCGTCGCAGAAATTTTAGACATTGGTATCTACTCTCAGTCTGGAAAAGTGCACTGAACATTTTCACGTCACGGCCATCAGTGTCGTTAAGAGGAACAAGAAAAGTATAACGCATGCGTTATATGTAGACGATTTTTAATAATGGGTTAGTTTGCGGAGGCTTTGTTCAAGTCACATGCCTGTAGTCGTCGATATGGAGATGACAGGAAGGTAAAGTGAAGAATTAAAAGATACTGTATGAATACAGATACATTTTTATTTGGTCTTAGGTATACATTATTATATATGTTAAAGGGAACATATTCGAGTATTTTCAATTAAACGATTTACACCTGATCTATTACAAAGGGATTTTCAGTGACCATGCTACAATATAATATAAAAGTCATATTTACTTAAATTTTACAAGTGATCATCATATGGGCCCTATTTATGTTCATGTTTTAGTTGTAGTCAGGCTCAAAACCGCTTCGGAGTTGCCGTTAAGGCAATCAACTTTGCATTTTAAATGAATTTCAAGTGATCTTATAGAAAATATTTAATTTCTTTACTTCTTTACTTCATTATAATACTCAACTATAAATGGGTGCTGAAAAACGTCTAGGGAAAAATTTAAATAGATGCCGAAATGGTTTGATGCCGAAACGTCTAGGTACCGATTCGTCTATGTGTCGAAATGGTTTGGTGGCGAAACGTCCTGAATCGATCTTGATCACACAGACGCAACAACTGGAGAATTGTCTGCATTTATTAATAAGCATGTTTCATGTACTGATCATTGGGACCGTGCTTTAATTAGACTAATATACTATATACACAATAGTTTTCGTCTAGAAAATATTGTTATGACTCTGTCTCATGCATTTATGAACGGATTGAAATTATTTGTTATGTAAGGAAGTGAGTAAGCGACTAAAGACAATGGAACACGATGGTGAGTAAGAATAAATTCAAGACTATAAAAAAAGTGGGAATTTAGCATTCTTCCTGAGAATGGTAAAACTAATTTAGAAAAAGAAACATGACTATTTAATTACCGCGCGAATTCATTACATCAATTGCAAGCTAATGTATTAGAGTTATCTGAAATAAATGAGGTGACTAATTGATTTCGTTTGTAGTGGATTGAAATTACGATTTATTATGGCACTTGTTTGGTAACAAACTCGCTATGTTTTGGAATAGTTAAGAAATAAAATATTTCTAGCGGGTTTATATTGACCAAGATCAAAACCTGGTGGGCGGGACTCGATAATCATGCAAACCAAGTGCATAGGCCCGCGGGTTCAATGTGTGACAAACCTAAACACCAGGTTTTAGTCTCGCAGAATATAAACCCGCTGGAAATTGTTTATCTGACATGGATTGTATGTAATACACACATTTTCGAGAGATTGGAAATAATCCAATAATGCAAACAAATTCTCACAACTTACAGTGTATGCCCATCCCTCAACACCAAACGAAGAAAATATACAATTTTATACTGTTTTTAACAATTTCAACTTGTGTTTGAACATTCGCAACATCTCGTACACTGCTTCGCAGCATGCGGGATCCCGAGGAATGACGGGATTGGCCGAGCGTTCACGATTGGTGTGTGAACGATTGATTGAATTGATTGAATTGGATTTTATAGTGGCACCAACAGCTAAGGTCATATGGCGACTCTCCAGCTTCCATTGGTGGAGGAAGACCCCAGGTGCCCCTCCGGGCAATTTTCGTGCACGGGCGGGCACCTGGGTAGAACTACCGACGTTCCGTAAGCCAGCTGGATAGCTTCCTCGCATAAAGATTCCTAGGCCCCTGAGGGTGAGGGGCAAGTGATGAGAGGCAAGTGATTTCAAGTCAGAGGTGTTTGAACGAACATTGATTTAAGATAATAATAATAATAACATAATCCTAACGACTGTGAAGGACGTGACGTCAGATTTCTTGATAGGAATTTTATAACTCGGTCAATCAGCAGTGAATATTTTAATAAACTATTTAAGCTAAGTTGTTCATGCTTGTTAACTGGGTACCATAGGACCCATGAATGGACATGTGTTAACGGTCGGTTTGACATTTTATAGTTATGATGACGGCTTAATAAGATGTTTTAGTTGATTTAATATTAGTTTGCTGATTACCGTTTATTATAAGTGAAACATCAGTCAAAAGTACATTCCGTTATGGTATAGTTCAGTGTTTACATGGCTCAATAATGTGGTTGCGAGGAGGAGCGGAGAATAAAATCTGCTCCCTGTCAGATTAAATGAGTATATTGTTCCTCTGTCAATCTGTCGCCTTTGATTACAATGTTTATATAGTTGTAATATGTCTTCATGCAGTAATTTTCGCTTTCCCTTTTTATATGAACATCACGTTCTAAAATAGATATATAATCAATTACAATTATATTTTTGACGGATGTTTCGATTAAATTTGTTGTTTTCCTTTAATAGTGCAGGATACGCTAGCAAATGTTGAGATACTACGCCTTTGTCTTCAATTAAAATAATCTCAAACGACTGACAGTAATTGATAAATACTTCTCAAACGATGTAGGATCCAAGTTCTATTGTAGCAATGCCAATGATAAGCACACATAGCAGAACCAATTTATCATTTAATTATAAACACTTAGAACAAGGCGGCTGCGGCTGGAAGACGATACTTATCAGCAAATCACAGTTAATAGCTGTCATTACTATCGCTGTTATCGGGATGGAAGGAAGCGGTTAAATTCAATGAACGTGAACAATTGAACAACATGATTTATTACTACAAAATGGCTGGTAAATATTGATATAACAACACTCAGTTCGCGTTTTCAGAGTCTATGATTAGATGCGACTGAAGAAAGCATACCTTTTTTAATAATAAATTAACTTCATCATGTACTGACTGGTCCCTTTACTACTGCATTTTCTTGTTTTGCTTTATCATATGTTATGTATTCGTTGTTACATTATAATATATATTGTTATATGCTATAAACTATTGCATATATCGACATGTTATGTCATTACGCGGTCCCGCCTTATATCCATTAAGCTATGGGAAAGCTTATATTAGCAGGATTTTATAACGGATATTTCGACAATAAAACACGTTTAAAAACATTTTGTACTGAAAAAAATGCGATAACCTGTTTAAAATGACCTATTTAATGTTTTTAATATGCAAACTTTTTAAGGTTTTATTTCATATCCAAGCCAAGCCCGTTTTCGCTTCTTGGAGAAGGGGTTGGATGGGGTATGAAAGTTAATACTCGGACCACGTAATGATGTCTAATTACACAGTGGTTATAAGTTCCGCTTATGTGTTATTAAGAATTGATTCGAACATTATTGACGTTTACTCGGTTTATAAATGCAGGAGTGAATGGCAAATTCCATAAAGCACTAAATATTTTGGTAAATTTGCCATTCACCATTCACCAAACAGCTTAAACGCCAAACAAATACAAATGATTTCTGTTTGACTGTGGTCCTCGAAATTTCCTTTCGGCTTCTATATCTATTTCGATATTTACATAATTTCCCAGTCAATATAGTACCAACAATAACGTGCTTTGGGAGAACAATACTGATGAATAGGTGTGAGAGAGAGACAACTACCGTCAGGGTAGTATCAGACAGTGTGAATTTCATTTTCTACTCAGGCACATTGGATGCGTGCGTAGCAGCTACGCCTTCCTATTGAGACACATTGGATTCGTGCGCACCGACTCCTTGAAAATTGAAGATAATTTGAAATTAAATGCTGTTTAAACGCTATTGTTTTTAACAGAAAGAATCAAGTAATTGTAAATCGTGTACAATAAACATTCTCCGCCTTTGTTAATAAACCACACATAGTTTGCTCTTTATATAAAGTGTACCACACCTAAAATAATGTGTTTGGTAAGTTAGAGTTAACATCTGTAGTATCTTCAAAATAGGTGTGCACTTGAAGGTAATGCATCATTTTTAAGTATCCATAACAGTGCAAAGCAATAAGACACCATCAAGATACTGTATATGACAAGTGTAGGCACGAAAGAGAGCACGAGTATTTGTTTTAAGACTGCGTTATTACCTTCTTGATAGTTACTTACTATTGTGTAATGCATTCTTAACAGGAGAACATGTTGTGATATAACTTGTCGTAAATCCATTTATTTCTGCTTAAAAGTAATCCCTATCGACATCTTGAGAAAGGTCATAAAATGAGCAGTTTGTAATATATTGAATAAAAATATATGCAAAGTTGCCAATTAACAAGTGTAAGCCTCGAGGACTACAGGGATACATCTGGTCATGTTATTCCATAGAGTAGTCCACGCATTTGTGAGGTCACAACAGTGACGTGGTTATGTACGGTATACACATAATTGAATTGGGGTTTTAAGGCGCACCAACACATGAAAAGGTTATATGGCGCCTAACAGGTATGAACATGCCTCATCTTCCATGTGCATCGAGATAAAATATGGAAAATGGGCCTAGAACCTTCTCACCCTGAATTGCAGAGTTATACACAGGAAAAATGTTGTGACATGTGCCAAATATGTGTTACTTTCTTATTATTTGCATGCTTCTTTCATATATACATCATTTGATTTACATATGTAACACTTATATTTTTATGTTAAAATAATTCACCTTTGACACATATGAAATGTATACATATGTATGTTATATGAAAATAATTATGCATGAAATACTTTATGTATTTATATTATTTATATTTATGTATTTATAAAAAAAAAAGAAAAAATAGTAGAATAATGTAGATAATGGTTTAACCACCTGTTTCAGTTTTAATATTATTTAACAAAAAATATGTTCATATGTATTGCATATGTGTTTCTTTCATATGAAATACATATGTGGAATACATATGTATCAAATATGTAAAACATACGAATTTCATGCCTAGATATTTTTCCTGTGTACAACCAAAACGAGTCTTAACACAAATAATCGAAAGCTCGCGAATCCAAGACATGAACCCCGTTCTAGGTCGTTAATTGTATGCATACGCAGAACAAATGTTTGTATTTTATTTTACAGTCGGCACATGTTGTTTCACTGAGCACCAATCTTTGTTTAAACATATGGCTTTAAGTTCTTCGCTAAATTAGTTTATTTTTTATTGCAAAATGTGTTTACATTTGTGTCGATTTAATGACAGTGTAGTTGGAAGTATAGTAAATCTAACAATAAAACTGGGAATAAAGGTGATGTCTCATGGACAAATACGCCTCCATCCCCTCATTGCGGCAGAGATTATTATTGAAAACACTTTTGTGCAATATACAGAATGTTTAAACTAGTATAGTATGACATATAGTGATTTAGAAGTTCTTAGTATTAATATGTGCACGGTCTAAAATACGAGATGGGATGTTCTGAAAATGCCATATATAAATATGTTTACTGAAATTGATGTTGTAGCTAATAACAACATATCATGTAAACATTTCGTTCACCGCGCACACGCATTGTGCGATGTGAAGTAACATTTAATTAGTTTACAAACTTAGCATAGCGTGATTAACTATAGTATTACATGCTAAATTAAAATTAACATGCACAAATAAGCAACTCGTTTTCTGTGCGAAGCACTTATTATCCTATTAGGTAATATTTTCGTCAGGTATGGAACGGTATATCTAACATGGTTTATGAAAATACTCAATGCTGAATGGCTACTGAGAAATTTAAAAAAGTTATATAGACCTCTGAGGCTCTGACGTCACGTCCTTCAACCGTTAGGGGAGAGTCCTTAGTTTCGAATGAATGTCCATGGGGAATTTCTTATAAAACAGAAATCTAAGAGATTAAAAGCCATGTACAGGCTAGACAATAAAAAAGAAATCCACAAATGTGGTGTTTTTGACTTAGTATGACATAATAGTTAATTTTGGTGTAAATAAACTTTTTGTACTGTGACCGGTATAGAGGCTGTAAACAGAAACTAGTAACTGGTGGCTATGTTGTAAAAGCTAGCTTTATTTCATCATTTCCTGCATTTCTGCATTCGACATAAGATTACGAAAAAAAAAGCCGGATAAGGTATGTAGAAATAGCATTTTTATGACAATTTGGAGTGTTTGTCATTCAATTATGTTTCTGAACTTATCAGTTTTTCAAGAGCTTGTAGTCGTGTTGCGGACTTTAATAGTAGTAGTATTTGAATATACAAAAAGCTACTCCAGCAGGGTACCGTTACCTTAAACTTCGGAAAACGCAAACTTGTATTATCGTAACCCTGATCTATTTTTAAAATATAAATGTAATGTCATATCTAGCATTTTAATCATCTTTGTAATTATTGTTTGTTTCTGTGCGTGTTTTTGGTTGACTGTGGTTCTTGAATGCTACGTTTCCTGTTCGACTTTTCTATCTAGGTATACTAAACTTAAAAAAACGCATACTAAGGTATACATCATTTTCGGTAATTTCTATTAGATTATATTTTCATATACCAAAGGTATTGTTGCTAGTTTGTCAAATTCTCATCATTCAAATCACAATGTACGGACAAATTCGATACACCGTCACGGTATTTGATTTCAAATTTTGCTACCCAAAGGAGATTATATGTTTGTAATGATAGTATTTACACTATGTCTACTACTTTTCTCTCTTGTTTGTGTTTGTTTGTATTTGTTGCCTCCGAAGTATCCCCTTTTCGGTATTTCTAGAAATCACAGCTCCAAAACGCAATTTCACGGTTTATAAACTAAATCAAATGAGCAAGTTAAATAGTAAAACAATGTAAAAGAGAGAGAGAGACACTGACAGACAGACAGACAGAGATATGCAGGCAGGCAGTCAGGCAGTGTGAGAGAGAGAGAGAGATAGGTAGGCAGGCCGACCGGGCCGGCCGACCGACCGACCCCACCGACCGACAGACAGACCGACAGACAGATAGATAGATACCTTTTTGACTTAAACTATGACAGCTTTTCATAAACATACAGCGGTGAATACTGAATTTCTCCAATAATAAGTTGGAGATACATAATGAAAAAGTCATCAAAGCCGTTAACTTGTACACTGTATAATTTAAAGGCGTTTTATTTCAAATTTAAGTAGCGTATTTATGACGACATTACATGAAACTGCTGTAGCAGCTATTTATTTAAATACACTATTTATAAACACTTCAATAAATACTGAAAAGAATAACTACTGAAAAGGGGCTCCTTTGGAAGCAACAAACACAAACAAGAGAGCAAAGTGTGAAAGTACGTTCCTAGCCCTAACAGGTGTCAACATCTAAAGTAAATACAAACAGTTTGAGATATAAAACCATTAAATACTTTCCCCAGTGACACCAGTGTAAAAATGTCAAGTATTAATGATTTACTGCAACTTCAACTCAATTATGGCCGTGTAATTTTCATATAGAGAAACAGCTTTCCACTTGAGAAATCACCGGATCAGGCTGGGTCACAAGACATGTAAGAACGTTCTTATATGTTTACTAAACAACAGGTCATGGGTACAGATCTTTTCATTGATAGTTGCTCACAAACGACAGTTTCTCACAAAGTTGCATAGATTCGAAATTTGGAAAATGTTCACCAATAATACATTAAAAACTATGAACACATTTCCGATTTATACATCAACAAAATCGAATAGATATGGGCATTTCATCCCTCAGTTATAATGTTCCCACATAAAAGGAGGGATTATTTTTATAACAGGGACTACATTCGACTACACCTCGAATGTTTATATATGCAACTACACCTCGGAAGTTTATTGTTTACTTTTATGTCAATTTGTGGAGTTAAGAAAAATACGTTCCATATATTTGTAGATATAGTTTCTGTTTGGTGATGCTGTAAGAAAGACTCAACTAACTATCAATTATTTCCATCAAATATCCGGAATATTGAATAATTCATATCGATTAGTATACTAGAGACAAGAAATGATAAGGAATAGACATAGCCTTACAGAACGTTGTATTTTAATAACCTTATTACGTATGTGCTTGTGTTAATGAAACAAAGATATTTCGGTAACCGACTAGAGTATAGCTAGAAACGTTTAAACGGTAATATTTGTAGAGAACATTTGTTGATGAATGATTGGTTTTAATGGTTCTGATACACTGACCATTCCAAGGTGGTAGCCCTATTGTCAACCATTTTATGTTTGTGATGTCATATCTTGCCTTTTATTCATCTTTGTAGTTGTTTGTTTGAGTTCGTGTTTGTGTTGACAGTGGTCCTTGAATGCTAAATTTCCTTTTTGACGTTTATATAGTGAAACGAAAAAGAAACGCAACTCCGGAGTTTCCGCTATATATTATATATACAATATGCTGCTGTTAGTCGAATGGTACATGGCTACGTAAGACCTCTCCTTTCGGAAAGAAAAGACTAAAACAAAACATAACACAGCAAATAGTATTCCTTCAAAGTT